>PVJN01029755.1:0-26167 GCA_004026805.1 Lasiurus borealis
CACTTGAGATAAGGCTGTGGCTTATGGCTATTTGTTTTCTTGTAGCTTTGCATTAGGTTTATTACAACCTTCTGTTTAACCTGAGATTGAGTTTTTAATACAGTGGAATCCCGGTTCTTTAACTTAATTTGTTGTAGAAGGCTGTTTGAAAAGTGATATATGTTCAAAAACCAAATCATTTTTTCCCATTAGAAATGATATAAATGGACTTAATTCATTCCAGACCCCCAAATGATTCCCTGTTTTAATATTTCTTATATACAGTACATGTCTAAAGTGCTATTTAATTTATAAATAGTTTAAAAACAAAAAGGACATGACATGTAAATGAAAGTTTAACAAAAAGGAAATGATTAGACATGCAAACATCTCTATCATACTTTGCAATTTTTTTAAAGCTCTATTGTTCTCACAACTTTCCTTCTCACTTTGTTGTTATCACTAACCTTTTTAAAGACCCAGGGTGACTTTACTGTACATGTCTATAATAGTAAAAGCATAATATGCTAATTTGACCAGACAGCCGAACAATCTTCTGGATGTCATTCCTGATGTCCTTCCAGATGAAGCCACGGTGGCAGGGGCTGAAGTAGAGTTGTTAGGGGTGATCAGGCAAGCAGGTGAGTGGTTAGGGGCAATCAGGTAGGCAGGCAGAGCAGTTAGGGGCAATAAGGCAAGTAGGTGAGTGGTTAAGGGTGATAAGGCAGGCAGGCAGAGTGGTTAGAGATGATCAGGCAGGCAGGCAGGCAAGTGGTTAGGGGCCAGCAGTCCTAGATTGTGAGAGGGATGTCCAACTGCCAGTTTAGGCCTAATCCCATAGGGGTTGGACCGGCAGTCAGACATCCCTGAGGGGTCCCAAATTGTGAGAGGATGCAGGCCAGGCTGAGGGACTCCCTCTCCCATGAACAAATTTCATGCACTGGGCCTCTAGTTTAATAATAATAAACAGTAACAAAAGGAAAAAACAAACCCAAAAACCCATGGTAATATTCACAGCACAATTTCCTGAGATGTTTACAATGTGAGGTTTAGCAGTTAACTGACTCATACTCTCACATTCTCTCATTTATTTGTCACCTGAGAGACATGTGACTGATCATACAGGTATCAGCAGGAAAGGGTTGCCAGATTGGGAACTGAAAGTATGTTCGACAATGAAGACATTTTTTTTTTCCATGAACAATTTGGTTGAGAACTACACATGTCCTTCCCTAGCATTTTCAGGACCATAGACTAGAGTGTTTGAACCAAATTGTTCGAAAAAGAAGAAGTTCGAGAACCAAGGCTTGACTATAATTTGTTAACAAATAAAAATACAATCAGAAGTGGCCAAAATCAAGATATAAGAAAGCACCAGAAATCTAAGTTTATTACAATCTTACCTAATAATAGACAAACATGGAAAGTGTTTACTACAATCTTAGCTAATAATAGACAAACAGCCAATCATAGTAACTATGCAAATTAGAAAGCTAAATATGGCCACCGCCCAGCTGTTCCAGGCTCAGAGTGGCCAGGTGGGACAGGACACCTGCTATGAGAGGGAGGGCAGAGGGTGAAGAGATTTACAGCAATGGAGTGCCGCAGTGAAGACAAGACTGCAGACTCTGGCCGGAGCGAAGGCCTGGGTCCTGGGTGCCAGAGGAAAACCGGTGCTGGAAGCCAAGGGAAGAAAGGCCTATTGCACGTATCTCTTCATGCAATGGACCTCTAGTATTTAATAAAACACCTTATTTTTTAGTTATGCCCAATTGGACTCCAGATCCTCATTTTAGGTAGTATAGATGAAAGACAAAATTGTTCACCCATTACATATTGGAGGGCAAAAGAGGGAATATTGATTTTGTTTTCCTTCCTGACAACACAGGAGAAGGAAAATTTTGAGAATTGAGACAGCTAAGAAATGAATAAAAAATATATATATATCAGAGGAAGAAAGATTGGTGCATGTGTGTAGAAGAAAAGTACAGTGGTACATCGAGATATGAGTGCCCTAACATATGAAATTTTTGAGATACGAGCCATCGAGCGAGTGATTTTTGCTTTGAAAAATGAGCAACATTTGAGATAGGAGTAATCGATTGGATCGGCTGGCTGCACACGACCCACCAGTTTACCACGACTCAAGTGTCTCATAGTTTCCCATGCCTCAAGGTTACAGAACGAATTAAACTCATATCTCGAGATACCACTGTATCATAAGAAAGTCCTGTGGCAGAGAAAGCCAATGTGGACTCTAGGCAAGATGACATCTAAAATTAAAATTTAAGTTATTAATTTCTCTCTCTTGGAATTTTCCCCCTCATCACCAAATCTTTCACGTGTCAGACACCTATCATGGCACTGTGATAGTGCTGCATTGGGAATGATGTGGAGGTCTTGCTTCAAATTTGGGACATAGATGCCAAGAGGTCATGGAGGCAGCCATAAGAAGTGGTGGTAAGAATACTGGAGGAGACAGAGTACTTAACTAGGAGTAGGAATTCAGAGCAAAAGGAGACAGTTACACGCAAACACTCTAGTCTAGGGTCCTCAAAATGCTGGGGAAGGACATGTGTAGTGGTGATAGAATTGCACTGCTCATATGGTCATTCAACAGAGACTGCTATGGGTCTCAGTTGACTGACAGCTTCCAGCTACCTGACCTTGGAGCCACAGGACACTCATATGTAAGCAATGCTTTCCCTGGATACTCCCAGACAATAACTGAACATGGTGGGTACTTGAGTTAGGCCATGCCTTCCTGATGTAGGACTCTTTTAACAGCAACATTTTCTTGGGAGGTTTCCATCAGCCAAAACTTTCTCTAAACTTTGCTGAGATCTGAGCCTCTTCCAACCCCATCCTTCTTTCCTGTCTCTTTTGCAAGAGTCAGCCTGAAATACAGTCTGAAAGTTTTTTGCACCTATTTATGTTCCCTTCCTTTATTCTTCCCCCCAATCCCAAATCTCTTCATGTCTAATATATCTTAGTGCATCTATTTCTTGGGAGACCCACATTGGCATGGGAGATCTCAAGAATAGGATCTAAGAAAACTAACAGTAGATGGGGCTTAGGACTGGCTCACTTGATGTCAAATGGGCACAAAGAACCCTTTCCTGAGTGGAACATGGAAGGCATGATGTAATCTCAGGCACAATGTGAGGGCCCAAATTGCTGAAAATTTCCTCAATGGGGACCTTGGAAAATGTTCCAGAGGTGAAAAATGCTCTTGACAATGCAATGATTCTGGCATGTGAAAGACATTGGGGAGTAATGCCTAAAAGGAGTGGAGTTGCCTTCTTAACAAGCTATACTGATGCCCTGTGATAAGATCATGAGAAATTGAGGATAGTTAGCAAACCATGAAAGGCTAAGTGTGAGCTCTAGCCAATTTGGCTCAGTGGATAGAGCATTGTCCTATGGACTGAAGGGTCCCTGGTTCAAGGGCATATGCCTGGGTTATGGGCTTTATCCCCAGTGGGGGTGTGCCGGAGACAACCGATCAATGATTCTCTCTCATCATTGATCTCTCTCTCTCTCTCTCTCTCTCTCTCGCTCTCTCTCTCTCTCTCTCTCTCTCTCTCTCTCTCCCTTCCTCTCTGAAGTCACTATCCTATCTAATAAAAGAGTAATATGCAAATTGACCTTACCTCCACTATAACCACCAGCCACACCCACCAGCCAATCAGAGCAAGTATGCAAATTAACCCAACCAAGATGGCTATGGCCACAGAGAGAGCAGGAGGGAGGCTTGGTTTGCCCTTAGCGATGGAGAAAGCCAAGCATCCGGGCCTCCGCTAAAGGCAACAAAGTTTCAATGGCTGTGCAGCAGAAGGCCTGGCTCTGCTTCAGGCTACAAAGTTTCAGTTGTAGAAGATAAATAAATCCCAGATACCAGGGCCATTGCTTGGTTCACTGGGGGGCATGACCAGCCTGCAAACCACCACAGGTCCCTCACCCAGGCCTCCCCACGCCTCAAGGAAATACCCACTCTGATCCAGGACATCCTTCAGGGCAAACCAGCTGACCCCCACCTGTGCACCAGGCCTCTATCCTATCTAATAAAAGAATAATATGCAGATTGACCATCACTCCAACATGCAAGATGACTGCCCCCATGTGGTCAAAAGATCCTGCCCCTATGTGGACACAAGATGGCCACCACAAGATGGCCAACAGGGGAGGGCAGTGAGAGGGACCAGGCTGGCAGAGGAAAGAAGTTGGGTGTGACCAGGCCTGCAGGGAAGGGCAGTTGGGGGTGATCAAGCCTGCAGGGGAGGGCAGTTAGGGGTGACCAGGCCTACAAGGGAGGGAAATTAGGGGCAAACAGGCTGGCAGGGGAGCAGTTAAGCATCAATCAGGCTGGTAAGGGAGTGGTTAGGGGGTGATAGGCTGGTAGGCAGAAGTGGTTAGGGGCAATCAGGAAGACAGGCAGGTGAGCAGTTGGGAGCCAGCAGTCCTGGATTATGAGAGGGATGTCTGACTGCCCGTTTAGGCCTGATCCTACCTGGCAGTCAGACATCCCTCAAGGGATCCCAGGTTGGAGAGGGAGCAGGCTGGGCTGAAGGACACCCCCCCCACCACCTTTCGTGCACCAGGCCTCTAGCCTCTAGTATATATATATATATATATATATATATATATATATATCCAGTGAATAACCAGAATGACTGGAATTATTGGTCACTATGATGTGTACTGTGGCAGCCAACCTGCAGGATCTGGGCCATGATCAGCCACTCTCATCTGCCCATGGCTGCTCCCCCTGGCCAGTCCCCCTCCTCCCAATCAGGGGCAGGCCAGCTGGACCCCACCCATGCATGAAATAGGGCACCAATTCTTTAGTACACACACACACACACACACACACACACACACACACACACACACGTATGTATGGCTAAGTTTGAGAGCCAGAGGGCCTCTTGACAGCTTAGAAAGAGATCTTTATCTTCTGAAATGAAAGAGTAAAAACAGTTGAGCAGTAGAGAAGCTAGGATAGACACAGAGCTCCAGAGATGTCTAAATGCTCAGATAAGGCAGCTCTTTGGTGCTGAAGTGAGGACCCTGGATGGGAAAACTATCATAGCTTCAGTAGAGAAACTATGGTAGACACAGAGCTCCAGAGATGTTTAAATGCTCAGATAAGGCAGCTCTTTGGTGCTGTAGTGCAGGACTCTGAACTCTCCGGGTTAGTAGACATGGAATCCCTTGCCTAGAAGAAGGCTATCACACCTCCTGCCGGAAGTTACTACAGAGATCTTTCACCTGCAAGGCAACAGGTACCTCCTCAGGAGCTGCTCCCACCTCCTCTCCTGGCTGCGAAAAAACTAGGGGTAACTCTCCACAGGACCTGGCTGGAGACATGCTGGGACTGATAAGGGAGGGGGAAAGTTACACCTTGGAAGAGTTATAAGAATTAGCTAGCATGTACCATTGAGAATGAATGGATTATCCCTGGAATTAGATTTTGAGGGAGCTTGACCAAGAAGGTTGGAACAAAATAATGTTAGGTAAGAATTCATTAACTTTGGGACTCTCTCTCAGGCTACATAACTTAATACTCTGGTGAGGCCCTAGGAGATCAGGCAAACTCACTCTTAGGGTGGCTCTTAGCAAGCTGGAGAAAGTGATGGCTAGTGCCATGCAAGGCGGAAAAGCTTCAGTTCTTCTGGCAAGCAGCAGAGGAGAGCAAACAGCATGAGGAGGCTGATGGAAGTGGACGTGCAGGAGCAGATGGATTATGGGAGGGTAGAGATTATGTTTGAGTTGCTGCTCTTGAGATCATTCCAGTCACATGGAGGCCACACTACCGTTGAATTGTTCCCTAAGTGTAGTGCAGGACCAGAGTTGAGCCTGCCCAGTGCTGCACTTCTCTTCAAGGCAGCTTTGCTCAAAGACTTTTTGGTGTAGCCAAGACTTTCTCAGAACTGCTCAGCAATTTAGGGTCTTCCTACCCAATCCTTCCTTTTGCTTTTTGTTTTCTAGCTGGTGGACCAACACCGTGGTCTGCAATCTCTCTCTACTTATTTCTACACACTTTTCATCCTTTGCAAGCATTTCCCTCAGTTACTCTCGTGCATGTCTAACTTCATCTTGGCCTGTTTCTTAGAGAATGTGAACTGCCAAAGCACAGAACTCAGTTACATGTGACGCGTTTTTATTGCCTGCTTGATTTCCTGAGAATTGGTGACATTTCTCCTGTTTCTTTGCATGTCTAGTAGTTTGTTGAAACCAAACATGTTCAACAATATATTAAAGCAATTCTGGATTCCAATTTTTCCTCCCCGGAAGTATGTTATTGTTGCAATTTTATTTATTTGCTTATTTCTTTGTTTACCAAGTTTCCTAGGCAAGATCTGTGAAATCATCCTCTTTTGTGGTTTGTGGCTGTCAATATCTCTGCTTAGTGTTTTGCTTTTGTTTGGAATATCCTTGTGTTGATTTTTAGGCTTGCTTAACTTGACTTTACCCCAGTGGCTACATTGCTTTGGTCAGACGTTGGTTGGATAGAGGTTGTGCTCACCCACTCGAAGCCAGTAAGGCTTCTGTTCTCTGCTGATAAGTAAGTACGTGTGTATAAGGAGGAGGCTTTCAAGATGGATAGCATTTTTAGTATGGCCAGCCTTTCACTCTCTGCGTGGCTCTTTTCTGTTTCCCATGCATGTGTTCAGCTTCAGAACTGGCCAGGCTTGTGTGACTGTCTTGGGTTTTCTCCAGCATCTGCTGCACGTGCACACAGTCCAGTAAGAAACATGCCTTCTCCAACAATGACTACGACCTCAGGCTGGTGGCCTTCCTGACTCAACCATTGCTGTGATGGTCACTTCTTCCCACAGTGCTGTTGGGTGTGGCTTTTCCCAGCCAGAGAGAAGCTTCGGGTCCTTCTGACCTGCCCCATCCTGGGAAATCCTCTTGTCCACTGAGCTGGGGAAAGGGAGGCAGCACCAAGTTCCATGAGAAGTGAAGCTGATTTTCAAATAAAAATGCTTCTCAGATTACCACATGCTTTTTTGTTCATTTCCAGACTACAGATGATTTTTGCCAATTTTGTCCTAAGTTACTTTGCAGGGAGAGGATTTGCCAACTCCTCGCTTGACCATAGCCAGGAATTCTATCTGTGCAATAGCTTAATTGTTACTTATGACTCTAGCCCTTTCTCACTCTGAGCTCCATACTGCAGTCTAAGTAACCATTCTCAAATACAAATGTGACTGTATCTCTTCCACAATTTAAAGACTTCAGTGGTTTTCCATTTTCCATAGGATAAATTCCTTATAAAACTCAGCACAATCTGGGAATTGAGTGCTTTTCTAGTTTTCTTTGTACCACTTTCCCCTAAACATTTTTGCCCTGACTGGGTGGGGCATTACTCGTGCCATGTGTCTTTCCATTCAACAATGACAACCTATGTCAGACTCCTTCCTTCTTCCTGTCTCTTATTTTTCTCCCCAACTCCTACTCACCCTTCAGATTTCAGTTTTTGTATGTGTGTGTGTGTGTGTGTGTGTGTGTGTGTGTATTAGGTTTGGTGCCTTTCATTTGTGTTCCTAAAATCTGGTCTATTTGCCCTATTATGGATTTGGTCACGCTCTTGATGCTATTGCTGTTTAACTAGAACATAAACTCCATGGGGCAGAGCCTGCAGCTGTGTACTCACTGCTTTCTTCTTAGCACGGGACCAATGCTAGGAGACTGCAAAATACTTGTTAAGTGATAACCAATGATGAATGCCTGATTAAATCAAGACTCAGCAAACTGTTTCTGTAAATGGTCCTGTAGTAAAATATTTTAGGCTTTGTGGATCACAAAGTCTCTGTTACAACTCCTCATCTCTGATGGTTTAGTGTGAAAGCAGCCATAGAAAATATGTAAATGAATAGGCATAGCTTTGTTCCAGTAAAACTTTATTTATAAAAGCCAGTGTCTGGCCTGTAGGCTGTAGTTTACAAATATGTGGATTAAATGAGTGAAGGAATTATAGGTGATTGATTATGAAATGTCTCAATGAACTAAACTCTAACTTGTAGTTCTTTTGTACATAATTAAAACTTATTTTCTCTACCTTTGGTCTAGCTAAGAAAAAAAGTAACTGGCATTTCCTACATCACAACTTATTATCACAAATAAAATTATGTCATTGCATATTTTAATACAAAAACTGTCACTTGGATCAACAGGGGATGTTGGGTTTTTTATTGTCTCTCCATTCTTTCTTTTTTTACTTTTTATTATTCACATAAGTCAAGGTGCAAGGTTAGCCAAAGAAATCAGGATAGTTAATTAACATGGTTAAATGACAATTTACATAGATATGCTCAGTAGAGTTGTAAAGAACTATGAAGAAATATGCCATTTAGAAATATCATTAAAAAAATGACAGTTTGACATTTTAAAATTATCTATTTGTCATTATCTTTTTCCTGCTTTTATCTACTTAGCAATACCATGTTTTACATTAATGCACTGACTTTTATTTTAGCAATTCAGTCAATTAATGAAATACAAATTGTTGCATTAATAGATGGTACCTGCTCTTTAAAAATCACAGTATTCTGTTCGGATTTATGTGTATATTTATAAAGAAACCTACTTTAGTTAGGGAATATTTTTGTAATTACTAACAATCACATGGTATTGTGGAGACAACTCATTTTATTCCTTATAAAACTGAATTAGTGTTTCTATTTTTGATTAGTTATTGAGCCTTTGCCCTAAGTGTGCATATAAAAGGAGACAGGATATTGAAATTTATCAATAACATCTGAATGCACATTTAATTTATGAACTTTAAAAGTCATCATTCTCTGATTTCACTTTCAAAAGTGTTTTTGTCATTTAAGAAGGAAAACCTGGAGGGGTATAAGGAGATATTATCTGGATAATCCTGCCTCTTGCAATCTTGGGCAAAAGGCCAATGACCTTGATTTACACCAGGTACTTCAAGATCAACTCATTCACAAGAGGTGGCTGAATTGATAGTTTTATCTTAGTGGCTCATTTAATTGTATTCATTAAAGCTTAGTGAAAGACTGTTCTAAAAACTCAGCAATTAGTCTTGGGAAATTACATAAACAAAAAATATTTATCTCAGCGTGAGATTCAATAAATATCATATTAAGGATAAGAATTTCTAATTAAAGGGCAAGAGACCACATGTCTATACTTCCATATGAAGGTATCTGAGAACGAGCCACATGCACATTATAAGTAGATTGTTTCTTTTAAGCGAATCTGAATACACACAACTTGAAATAATATTCCTTTATCTTATCATGACATTTCTGATTCTCTATTTCAATAGTTTTCAAAGAGTTCTGTGATCAAATACATGGGATAACCTGTGTTAAACAGAAAACAGTAATTGGTTCTCTTCTCTACAGGACTTCTCTGATCCTTGAATATGCTAACATGTACACTAGACTGACTATATTTTATTTTTCTGAATTATGAATGCACTTATGTAGTGAACCAAAGCCAAATACCTTACCTTCTATTACAATCCACAGAAGATATGTTCAACCCTGTGGTTTCAAGCCAGCTGGTACACTTATTAACTGAGTTAAAACCTACACAGCCCACTAAAAGAGTCACTAAATTCTGTCAGTTAGATCATTCTGGACTCCTTTTCTCTTGATCCTGTTCAACATAGTATTGAAGTCCTGGTCAGTGAAATAGGTTAGAGATCAGAAGGGAAGAAAGTAAACAGTCATTTGAAAATGGGAAGATCATCTATATTTTTAAAAAGCTGAGTTTCTCTAGCTGGTTTGGTTCAGTGGATAGATCATTGGCCTGCAGACTGAAGAGTCCTGGGTTCAATCCTAGTCAAGGGCACATACCAAGGTTGAGGGCTTGATCCCTAGTAGGAGGGGGAGTGCAGGAGGCAGCCAATCAATGATTCTCTTTCATATCTCTCTCTCTCTCTCTCTCTCTCTCTCTCTCTCTCTCTCTCCCTCTCTCTCTCTCTCTCCTTTCATCTCTGAGTCAACTAAGAAACTGATAGAACTAATAACAGCGTATTGCAAGCTTCCTTAACATGTACTATTTCTTTAAACTTGCAATAACCAACTGGAAAATGCATTAGAAATCCAGTTATCATCCACATTTTAAAGAATCTATAAATTATACATTTTTACACAGTAAACAATTTTTTTTCATTTTGATATTTCTTTTCTATTTTATAATAGTCATATAATGTGGTGATAATGTGTAACATTAAAATGTAATTCATAATTTCCTGGATACCAAAGCAGGGTGGTTATTATTGGACTAGAGGAGAAATAAACATCACCCTGAAATGGAAATAATTTAACAAAAATCTATAAAACTTTCTAGAGAAATTTAAAAATATTATTATAAGACATAGAAGAAGCCCAAATACTAATAATTAGAGAGCCATACAATGTTCATTGATGAATAGCAATATTATAATGATGTCAGTTATCCAAAATCATTTAATAAGCCAATATGATTTTTTTATATCCTCACCAAGGATATATGTTTACTGATATTTTTTTTAGAGACTGGGAAGAAGAGAGAGAAGGAAACACTAATATGAGAGAAACATTGATCAGTTGCCTCTCGTGTCCACCCCAACCAGAGACCAGAGATCAAACCTACAATCTGAGTATGTGCACTGTCTGGGAAACAAACCTGCAATCTTTTATTTTATTTTATTTTTTTAATATATTTTATTGATTTTTTTACAGAGAGGAAAGGAGAGGGATAGAGAGTTAGAAACATTGATGAGAGAGAAACATCAATCAGCTGCCTGCTGCACATCTCCTATTGGGCATATGTCCGCAACCAAGATACATGCCCTTGATTGGAATCAAACCCGGAACCCTTCAGTCTGCAGGCCGACGCTCTATCCACTGAGTCAAACTGGTTTCGGCCGAACCTGCAATCTTTTGATATCATGGACTGATGCGCCAACCAACTGAGCCACCAGCCAGAACTGTCAGTATGATTTTAATAAAAATCCAAGAGTATTTTTCAGTCACATCCAATTTATTTCATGTATATATGGAAAAATAAAAGTCCACAGATAAAATCATGCAGTGACATGTTTTATAATGGGAACCAGATCCTCACTGCTTTCATACTTAACCTATATGAATAGATCCTAGATTCTTGTTTTATTCTTGAGGGTTTTCAACCACTTATGCTACCAATTACTGTATAGACCAGCCTTCTTAGTTGCCAGCAACAGAATCTGCTCTAACTAGTTTGAGCAGAAAGGAGTTATTAAAGGTTATAATGTTCATAGAATCATTGGGAGGATTGACAAAACAGACTGAACTGAGCACCTACAGCATCTGTTTTCAACACCCCCTCTTCAGCTCAGCATCCATACACACTCCTCTCTATTCTCAAACTTTGAAGCAACAGTATGCTCAGGCTAGTAGATAATATAACTACCTCATACAAACAAAATGTATTTAACTTCCTCCCCAAACGATATATCAAAATCTCAACATTTATATTAAAACAAGGTATTACTTTATGCCCATTAAATTGTCAAAAGTTAGAAAGACATTATCAAATATTAATGAGAATGTAAGGAAACAAAAAAGTCCCAAGCCCTGTTGGTCAAAGAGCAACTGGCCTGGCTCTCCTAGAGTAAGAGTAGGTCCTGACGGCTTAGTAAAATTCAGAATGCATATATGACTGTAAAATCCTACTCGGAATGATAACTTAGAGAAACTCTCTTACAGACACACACACACACACACACGCACAACTCTGCAAGAATATTTATCACAGTATTGCTTGTCGTAGTGGATGGAGTTGTAGGCTAAGTGTCCATATTGGGAAATAATAAAGAGAATGTAGTGAATAAACACCATTGACTACCATATAGTAGTCAGGAACAATGCATTTCATTGTGCATACAGCAACAGGGGTAGATCTTAAAAGCATAATGTTGTCCCAATAAGTTACAAAAAAATATCTAAACTACAATGCCACTGTATGAGTTAACACACACACACACACACATACACAGCCTTTGTATGTATCTATACATATGGACACATATCAAGCACATTGGTGAAGGGAATTGTAGTGTATGTAGAGAATGGAAGTAGGGATAAGGAATCAAATAGAGAAAAATAATTTTCAAAAATGATGGGCCTTGCACAGATGCATAATAATATGTTTGCTTAGACAAATGGGGTTAGTTCAACTCTGCACCTGAGGGTGTTTTGTTTTGTTTTTAATTGGGAAGATGTTCTATGATTATGGCATCCCATTTTCCCCAGTTAATCATAATAATTAAAAATTCAAAAATTGCCCCAAAGGTGCAGACAACGTTTTACTTCCAAACATTGTGTTGACTCGTTTACATCTCTAAGGAGACATCTACCGCCTTATTCATCTCCAAGTTGCTTATTTTCTTGATTCCATCTAATCTTGGCCAAGGAAAGGGGGAGGTTAGAACAATCTTTCAAAACTTTGAAAATGGTTCTAATTGCCCTACATTTAGGTAAAGTTGCTAGTTGCTTAATAGCCATTTTGAGCTCTTTTTGAAAAGCAGACAGCAATTCTAGGCTGTAAAGGTAGTTTAATGGAAATGTTCCTTTTGACAGAAGGAAGACATTGGAGAATTCATAGGCCGTGTTAGCCGGCTCTGTGATTGCAATCACACAAATCACTACATTCCAGAGAGATTCCAGGAACAGAAGGTTTTTCCATTTTAGTCTTTCAAGGTAAAGCATTACCTTTTCATTTTCTATATACTCCAGAGTACCAAGAAATGATGACATATAAGCTATAATTACAATAGCATTTCTAAGGTTTTTTTGGGGTTTCTTTTACGGTCAGAGCTAGGAAAAGGAGAGAGGAAGGAGGAAAATTCTTCTTTTCTCAGTGACATTAAAATGCCCATTCAGATAAAGAAATACATATATTGGAATGGCTTCCCTTTGTTTCACTGTTGTAACCTGCTGCAATCGCACTGCCTCTTTTCCCCCAGCACGAGTCAGTGTTGCCGAGCAAGATCAGGACTGTCTGCCAGAAGCCTGTGTAGTGCTATGGAACTGGAATTGGGGGTGCAAAGACCTGGGATGGAATTAGAAGGTGAATGGACTGTAGGCTTGTCAGACATTTTTCCAGCTGTTCAGCCCAGCTTTCTGTTCCTCTCTTTCGTAATTTTATTTGTGTACATGTGACACCCTGAGGAAGCAGGTCGTATAAACAGCGAATATCTCTTGGGCCATTCAATTTTTGGCTTTATATTCTTTTAACCAAGCTGATGGCTGCTGGTCACATTTCTACTCCATTTGGGTGGTCTGATTTAAGTGCAGAATACTGTAGGAGGGATGGCCAGAATGGCTGCCTCACGTGGAAGCTTCCGCATTCAGTAATGAAGATTTAATTGCTCAGGAAATTCTAGTGTGGGAAACGCAACTTATCTAGGCTTCCTGCGGACTGATCTTTGCCGAAGCATCTGCTGAGATCTAGTGTGCCTGGCCTCCATTCACTGCAGAGGGAAGGCTGTCTCTGAGAACAGCGCAGTGTTTAGTATGCTAGTTGAAAATAATTTTTTTTTTAGAAATAAAGATCGCAAGATATGGGTCATTGGTGATTAAAAATATCCCTCCATGTGATGAGAAACATAATGCAGGGTGACTTCTTTTCCAGGATTACTTCTTTAGCCGTGAATACTCTATGAGATTTCTTAAAAAGGTACAATAATTTGAAATGCAGAGTAGAAATTGAACTCTAACCTTGAAACTGTTCTAAACATCCTCTCACTGAAAGCTTTTTTTCTCTTCATTACTCTTCGTGTTTTGTATCTCTACATGGCCCTGAGCAACTGAAATCTCTGGCAGATCTGGACAGTATTTGCTAAAAGCGTGTTGGCACCCAGATTCCACTGTTACTAACTAAACATGAAGCTAAAAAGAGATGAGATATGCTAGAGATATGAGTAAATTCCCAGCCTCATGGTAAATGGCCACAGACTCAACTGTAGTCTGCTTGCTGCGGGAAGATAAAACCCAGTATCAAAATTGTTTGGGTGATAATCTTCTGTTCTTTCTCGTCCAGACAGCAAATAGCTACACTCTTCAGATCCCTAAAGATTTTCATGTTCACATTTTCCAAATACTTAAGGCTGCTATTCTGAGCTAGACAGAACCAGCCCAATCTGTCATCTTATCGCTCTTAAGTAATAAAACCCAGATTGCCACAATCAGCTAAAACCAGGGTTCAGAGGTTGCCATTCAAGAATGTGGCATGTTGTTAATGGGTGAAGTACAACTTCCCTAGCCAAGGATTCAAAGTCACAGCCAAAGTGTTAATGGCCCTGACTATCTAAGATAATTGTAAATATACAGAAACATATGTGAGCCCAAAAGGTTGGGGAATCCGAAAACATTTAAAATACTCTCTATTGAGCTGAATTATTCTACCTTTCTAAAGTGAAAGAATATAAAATATATATTTGAAGGGAGTCCTCTCCTCTCTAGACTCATCCTGCTTTTCAAAGCCAAGTTAATTTTACTGGGAATGATTTCAAGCCTCCATCATTTTACTTATTGTAGCACTGTGAATAGGTTTTAAATACAAGAAGTTAAACTTCAGTCTAGTGTGCCCTAAGCAATATTCTGCCATTTGACTAATATGTACTCATTTGTATTGCCTTTTTCCTTGAATGAACTTGACGCTTGGATTGTCCGTACAAGACTGTGATGTGTTACGTAGGTGCACTGTCTGGGTGGGATGGACCTCAGGATCAGGACAAGCTGGTAGGGTTATTAGCCAAGTTGGTTTTCCATGCATTGCAAGGATAGGTAAGAGCCAAGGTCATAACTCGAAAATTGAAGGATACACATTAAACCTGAGAGATGAGATGGAAAAATTAACAGCATAATTATTCAGAAAATACCCATCCCTGAAAAATACAGAGTGTTTAGCAGAGATAGCTGGTTTAGCAGCTAGTTTGTTAATCAAGTATGCAGTGGGCCTTCCTTAGATGTGAAGCTTGGAGTGTTGTGGGTGTCACTGCTTAAAGGAAGCGTGCTCAATCGGAGATGGTGCAGCAATTCAAATTGAGGGGTGGGCATAGCAAGTTCTTGGAAGCCTGCTTATTGCAATATTTAATAGAAGTTATCTGTCTACTAGTATATTGGCATTTTTGGATAATTTTACTTTTTTACCTAATTACATTTTTAAATTTCCCTTCAATATACATATATTACCTAATAATGAGAGAATTTAGAAAAATATTTAAAAGATCAAATGAAATATAACAAAAAGCCAAACAACATAGTTTAAAACTCAGTCTATAGACTTCTAATGTAAGAACCTGACTGATTGTGCCACACACACACACACACACAGAGAGAGAGAGAGAGAGAGAGAGAGAGAGAGAGAGAGAGAGAGAGAGACTCCGCATCTTAAGCCAAGAGAAACACATGATTTGGCTTATTCTTGGTGTAGAATATTATGAGGAAGACACTACCTAGGGAAAGGCATGATCTTTGCTCTCATGTGTATAATGAAGGACCAGCAGCTCTTCCAATGGCTTACAGTTTACGGTTTTAAAGGAAAGAGTGGTCACACTGGCCTGTAAGCTTGGTGAAGGCAGGAACCATGTCTCTCTCATTCACTAATATATTTCCAGGGCTGAGAACACTGCCTATTTATTCATTGGCAATAGGGTGTTAATCATGGCTACCTCTCAGTGGTCATGAAGACTGAAGGAGATGACATAGTATTTGGTTATTCTGGTTGTCTAAGTTATATAACAAACACCCCAAAACCTAGTGGCCTAAAGCAACCCCACTAATTATTTTGTTCACAGAGCTGCAGGGCAGGGTACAGTAGGACTAGTTCATGCCTAAGATTCAGCTAAAGATGGGGTCTGGAATTAATTACCTAATAGCTCACTCACTCATAGGTCTAGCGGTGATGCTGTGGCCAGTTGAGAATTTAGGTGGGCAGTTGGCCAGAATAGCTACGCATGGCCTCTCCATGTCACCTGGGAGGCTTCACAACATCATCCTTGGGTTCCAGGTGTGAACATATCAAGAGAAAACTCCCTATGACCTTTTTTGGAAGTGAGCAATGTTGTTTCCACCACATTCTATTCATTTAGGCAGATAGTCCCCAAGGTCAACTCAATTTTCATGGGAGGAGAAATCGATTTCACTGCATGAGGAGTGGCACTCAGGTCCAGGAATATATTGCTGTGGCCTTTTTTGAAAATACCATCAGCCATACTGGCACCTAATGGGTTACTGAAAATTTGACATAATTTTTACCTTAAGATAAAATATTGACTAGGTATTATTCATCCTATTTATAGTAAGGTTGCCTCTCCCCAAATAAGCCATTAGTTAATGACAGTATGGCATTTTGTAGAAAGAAATGAGTTCTTTCTGGTGTGAGAAGGTCCCAGATTCCTGGAGAGTAATCTGAATTTCTAGCAGAAATTTGAGAGTTAGATTATAACCACAACTTTCTGCTTTGGAAAATGTATTTAAAATGATAATTTAAATGATTGATATTATTTATACACTTTGAAAACAAAAGCAAAATTAATATTACTTGAATAGATGGAAACATTTTACTCAGATGTGATCTAGAGTATTTCTGTTGACAGCAAGATATGATTAGTGTAACCACAAAAGTTTGTCTGGAGACTGATTTTTTTGTTTGTTTTATGTTATTATTGATTTTAG
The DNA here is from genome assembly GCA_004026805.1 of Lasiurus borealis. Taxonomy (NCBI): domain Eukaryota; kingdom Metazoa; phylum Chordata; class Mammalia; order Chiroptera; family Vespertilionidae; genus Lasiurus; species Lasiurus borealis. Next base: position 16,674 of record PVJN01029755.1, read on the forward strand.
AGAGAAAGGAAGGGAGTGGGAAAGAGAGCTAGAAACATCGATGGAGAGAAACATCAACATCAATTGGCTGCCTCCTGTATGCCCCCCACTGGGGATGAAGCCACCAACCCGGGCATGTGCCCCAATCAAACCATGGGCTTCTGGTTCATGGGTCAACACTTAACCACTGGGCTGCACCAGCGAGACTGGAAATTAATTTTTAAAAATCCTATTTTGTGTTCACATTGGACCACTGACTTCTGAGCAAAAGAAAGAAAATTTCCCTCCAGTTATTGAGTAAAGGAAAGGCCTCACCTCTGCCATTTGGACAGCTGGAATTCTCTCTCCTGCACTTCTTGGAAGAGGAAGGATGCTGACTTCTGCTCTGTGATTGAAGAAGATGTGAAGAGAGCCTTTCAGTCATTTAAAACCTAGATGACCAAAAGGAAAGAGCTGATGGATTTGGAGACCACACAAGTGAAATAACCTGGATTATTTTTTAAAAATCATCTGTGTTCCTGAAGCCAGAGAAAATGCTTTGAGTCTCTGTTTAATTGGTAGGTTGGGCATGTTTCAAAGCTTGTTTATTTACTCATTCCATCATTCACTAAGTATTTATTGAAAGCCAGCTATCTCCTGGGTACCAAGCTTGATACTCAAAATAAGAAGATGAACAAAAGAAGCAAGGTTCTTGCCCTCAGAGCCCTTAGAAATTATAAAGATTAAATTTTATGAGAATTCTGTTTGTTCTAAGGTTTTCAGTAGCCACAGGAAGGCACAGGCTGGGATTGGAGATGGACGGAATTTGTGTGAATGGGTCAGCTAGAATATGCAGCCATGGGTGACTGCTTAGAAGGGGAACCTATAGCCTAAAAGAGACCAGCAAACAGAGGAAAAATTTCATGTCCATGTGGTATATGTCCAGAGACTGGCAGGAATTGGTGTGTGAACCCGCAATAGAATCCCTGTCTCAGGACCTTGAATGGATGGGTGTGACCATGTTCCAGAACGAAGCAAGATGCCACAGCTACTTGCCGTTGGTGATTGAGATACAACCAGGTCTTAGGCAACATCCACTGTCTATCAAGAAGTGAAGGAGAGCCCTGGTAGGTTTGCAAGGTGGTTAGAATGTCAGCCCGAAGATTGAAGGGTCATGGGTTCAATTCCTGGTTAAGGGCATGTCACTAGGTTGCAGGTTCAATCCCTGACCCATTTGGGGCATGTATGGTAGGCAGTCAATTGGTGTCTCTCTCTCACATTCGTGTTTCTGCCCCCGACTCTCCACCAAGCCCCAGTCCTTCCTCCTTTCCAGTCTCTCTAAAAATAATCAATAGAAAATATATCCTTGAGTGAAGATTTGAAAAAAAGAAGAAGAGGAAGAGAGAGTCAGAAACTGCACCCCAGTGCTGTGGTCTTCTCTGTTTCTTAGAACCCTCTCTTGACCAAAATGTAGTGAAGCACTCTTACAGTCCCAAAGTTTGCCGTGTGATACCAAAGCTACCTAAGTCCTATTTTGGCTTATGTCTTCTCTGCAGTGAGAAATGGGCTTCAGAGTGGATCAGATGAAACATATAGGGATTTCACTGACTGAGTCTCAGGTGGCTGAAGTGATCTCTAAATTCATTCCAAAGTTTATTATTTTTTACAGCATCACTAAACGGATAGCCCATGGGAATGGGGAGAAAATGTACCAAAAATGCCCAAAGGACACCAATAAAGTATTGATTCTATCTAAGTACTTGCCAAACTTTGTCATGACATCCTTGTGGGTAAGCTTGAAAACTCAGATCACTAAGTGGCAAAAGTGTGTCTCAAGAACATTGAGAAATTAATCAATGCTCATGTGAACCAATGTTTCTTAAACTTGAGTAATATTGTATATACCCTTTAAAGGAAGTATATGCTCATATTGATTTAAAATTTTTATTATAATGTTATTCAAACACATAAGCCTAAAGCTAGAAATCATTTTTACACTTGTAAACTTTACTCAACAATAAATATTTTAAAAGCAAAACAAACACATGAATCAAATAAAAACACAGTGTAAGTTAATAGTATTTATTGAACAGGACAGATAATGCTGTTTTCTGACATTAAATCAGTGGTGTTAAATTTAATATTAAAGTGATAAGTCTTCATGTCTGGTTGTATAGCTTCCACATTTTGTCTTTGCTGTTTCTACAGCAGGAAAGACTCACTTGCATAAATATGCAGCATAAAATGACATAAAACTCTGAGGATTTGTTGGATGCTTCTGGTTAGTTGGACCTTATGATTTATCAACATTCTGCCAACAAGAAATTCTCACATGCCAATTTTCATCCATTACTAAAGATTGGCATTAAGGTTAGTATTTTTAGACAATTGACATCTACATTAAAGGGAAACTTAATCCGTTTATTTCTGGAAATGGAAACAGAATTTTTTATCCTAATTATGTAATTTCCTGCTAAATTGGCATTCTAGAGGAAAAGTTAAATATTATTTTTTAAATTAAGTATTCAATCAAAAAGCATCTATTGAGCACATTTCTCAAACTATTGCGTTCAATGTGAACACAAATCTCTCATTACATTTCCCCATATGAACTGCCAGAAACCTTTCTTTGTGTGGGATGCTGTGGAATTATTTGGCTTTCCCATAGTGTGAACGCAATGGCAGACATACGTGCAAGCTTCAACTCTAAAATGAAAGAGCATTAGTCAGTGTTAAGACAATCCCCAGATGATGAAGAATATATCCACATTATTTTTTGAAGATCATCATTCAGTATCAATCCCATTTAAAATTCTGATTTCAAATTCATGGTTCAGAATATATTTTTTGAGCAATTCTTAGCTTAATGGTTGGAAATGCTCAACAAATGACAACTATTCTATTATTGTTGTTGGTGTTTATTTATTTAAAATATTTGGTTGAAAACACAACCACAAAGGGCTGGTACCTGAGCAAGAATACTAAGTCTCTTTTTCAGTCTTGTCTTGACTAACCAACTCATCTTGGATATCTCTGTATTTGAAATTTTCTATCCGCAAATGAAGGCGAAACCTTCTATAGTTCTTAGGACGATCATTTGAGTTTAAAATTTAATTCAATTGATGTGTATTATGCAAAAGCCCCAAGGAAGTCATATGGCATTAATGTCATACTGTGCTGCACACATCTTAAATAGTCTTTTAATAGACCATGAGCCGATTTAGAGAAAAAAAAAAATCTCAACAATAAAAACCTCACTCAGGAACAGAGAATCATACCATTGCCGCTGGACAATTTTTTTTTTTTATTGTTCTGCCACACTATAGTGATTATTTTCAAATGGACTTTCTGAAGCTGAGAAAATATTCAGAGAAAGGAATTCAGAGAAAGGATTACTTACCTGGAATTCAGGGATAGGCTTTGGGGAATGTAAGTTTATAAAATATATCCAATATTTGGTGTGTGTGTGTGTGTGTGTGTGTGTGTGTGTGAGCATGTGAACATATCTGAAAGGAAATGTTTATATTTCATCTGCTTCACACTGGTATGTAAGAACTAAAATATATATGAACACTGGTTTGGAATGAGACTTTTAACTCTTAGTATCGTTTGATAATTAACACTAAAAATGAAGTCACTTTTTCTTTCTGGGAATAGTCTCAAGGGGGCTATAGTAGCAATCCTTGCTATAAGGATGATGCAAAGTATTAATCAATTTCATAAGGGCAGTTATATCCTTCTTTATCTTGCTCAAGGATAAATTAAGACTAGAGATTGAACAGTGGCAATCATTGAACTATGTTATTTTATTTGGAATTATAGTGTTAACTAGTCCAAAATAGTTGGTGTTCCATAAACACAAACTTGATCTTTGTAGATGGAACCCATTGAAGTTACAGAGTATCCTTTTAGTTAAGTGTGAGTTTGTATTAGTATGGGACTAACCAGATTCAGCTTGGCTCTAGCCTTCCTTTATTTTACTGAGGTGTATAAGGTGACATCAACATATATGTGATGGGTCCTAAGTATGCAGTTCAGTCTTGACAAATGCTTACCCTGAATAACTCACATGACTGTCAAGATACAGCAAACTACTGTCACTCTAGAGAGTTTCCTTGTTCCCCTTCTCAAGCATTTTCCTCTCTGGAAACTGGGTTGGTTTCTCTCATGCTGCCTTCAGTTATTTTAGAGTTTACCCTAGTTTCTTATTTAGAAAACCTGTTGTCAGATCGGGATAGACTAATGTTTTCGACCTGTGTTTCCTAGAATCTTGAAGATCCTTGGAGGTGGCTTGGAAGCCACTGCCAGAAGATTGGTGGGAGGGATGGAGGAGGATCTCCGAGAGACCTGGACACTTCCCCAACTCCTATTGCAACTGGGGCAGCTTCCCTTTGAACTCTTTTATAAACTAGAATTCCTTGTGGAGATTGGTTTTAAAAGGGGCTGTGCTTCTTGTAAAAAATTATCCTGCATAAGCTATTGTGCCAAAAATAACTGCAGTGTTCAAATTAAGCCATTAGAGAATCTAACTCTTGAAATGACAGTTAAGACTTCGTAAGAACCAAGGGAGTGAGCAAAAGTCAGCAGCTGTGCAGAATGAAGACGGACCAAATGAGATGGCCCACCTTGAGTCTGACAACAACGGAGCTCAGGAGAGCAACCCATGGCTGTGCTTCCCAAGTCAGGCAGAGAGCTCGCTTCTTCTCAGATGATGGTCTTGCATTTCAGGCCGTGTTTTCTCCAGTAAGGTGAACCTTTTGACTGTTTCAGCCCAATATTGTGCCTTAAAACCAACTGGACTCAGAGACGGGTCAGAGTCACTTATGACAACATCTACTTTTGTCCTATTTTCTCCCTAAAATCCAACTTCATTGCTTTATGAATTTCAACCTGATGTCTGTCCGCCGTAGGAGTTTTTGCTTTAATAAAAGAAACCACAAATTGTATATACTATAAATATTCTCGTATTTATGGTAGGGAAAACTACATTTAGAATAAAATTTATTTTTTATGAATTATTAGCTCCTAATTGCTTAATTTTTATAGAGGACCCGTTAGAGAAACATCTTTGCTAGCTGGCTGTTTTGATCTTGTTTTCCTTTAATTTTACCTCCAAAAAGAAAAAAAGACCAAAAAACACTTTGTATCTTGATGTACAGTTAGTAAAAATATCATATCTGTTTATTACAACAGCCTAAAAAGTATGTATTATCATGTCCATTTTCAGACAAGTGAGTTGAGGTACTGAGAAGGTAGGTACTGTGCTCAAGAGGTAGAGAAATAGAGTTTGATACTCAGCTTAATTGCTAAGTCACTAGTATAGTGTCATACCCATACCTGACATTGTTTACCTGTATCTTTAGTACTGATGTGTTTAGGTAAGAGACAATGAGTAGGTAACTGTTCTTAACCCAATATCTTAGTGTCCCCATTTACTAGCCCATCTTTAATGTTGGTTTTATGTTTTATTCACTTGTAAATATTTTTAAAAATTAATTTTAAAAACCTGTTTTCAGTAGGAGAAGAGATCATTCCCCAAAACTTGAGAAAGTGCCAGGAAAAGTTAAATCATTGATTTTTCATAAAGTTCAGCAGGCATTTCATTCTGAATTAGAAATCTTCCTTAGATTGGAGATAAAATATTTGTGAGGTGCTCTGAACCAGGAAAATGTACTTTTGATGGGTGGTGAAGAGGGACAAAGCATAGGAAAAAGGCTCCTAGAAAAAGAGCACCTCTCCCCCCCATCCCTTATAGGCATGTCTAAATGACACACGGTGAGCAAGTCACAGTCTGCTAACAGATGTCCAGCCTGATCATTTGTCAGATGAAGGGTCATGTTATAAGAAAGGATTGAGAATATCCTTATTAAACAAACAATCACTTTACCAAGTGCACCATTCATGAATGTACACTCTCCATCAAAGAGCAAGAGAGACTATGATCACACATGGGAGAACCAAGGCTGGAAGAGAGATAGAGACTCACAGAGGATAGATAACATTGCCATTTTGGGGTCAAAATAGAACCAGGGCTGTGGATGAGTCATTGATGGGCTGAAGTCCTTCAGATAGCATAGATGAGAGTAAGGAAGAGAAAGCCCATAACAAAGGGAGAGACCAGGCATCTAGACAAAGGCTATAGGGGATGTTGGGATCCAGGATGGCCACAAGAGGGCAGCAAACGCACCATGGATGTAAATCTCCAGCATCCTTTAATGAAACCTAAGTTTTTAAAGATGTAAGTCTGTCACCGAATTCAGATGTAAAAACCAGCAGGAAGTCAGTCTTTCTTAATGCTCTTAAGTAATTTAATCCAAACTAACTTTTATATTCAATTTAAATATTAAAATAATCAAGTTAGAGAAGAGGATTGGGTGAAAGGATTTTCTTGACTGGGTTAAAAACACAAGATGAATTATTCCTTTTATTATTTTCTCATTGCCATGATGAATAGAGAAGTCTAGGACTAGTAATTAAGAATTAGGGACAGATGTTGTGGCCTTTCTTTGAAGTAGTGGCAAGCAGGCCGCTAAAGATATACTAATGTCTTTAATCAGAACAGGATAAATGAAAGTGTGTGTGAGGAAATTGACAATTGGTTGATGAAAACGCTTAATTGGTTAATTAAGTAGTTGATTAAACTATTTAATTAAAATTATATCTGGGGGCTACAATGAGGCTTCCTTCAGAAAGGACTCCTTTACTCACTTCTTCTGCGCCATGAATTTTAAAAAATTGCATTGAGGCAAGAGTCTAGAGTTTTGTTTAAGACAATTTTTCTTCAAAAAGGAAAGTGAGAACCCATAACTGAAAAAAAAAATACTCTTCTAGTAGGTCATCTGAGTGGCATCTAAGAGCCCAGTGGTTGTATTGGGAGTTAATTTTGATTTGTAGATGGACTGGATTACTTGATTTCGGGCAGGAAGCCAAACTTTGGAGGAACTGGGTAAATCTCTAATTTTGAGAGGGGGACTGGAAAACTAAAATGGAAAATACTTATTTTGTTCAAGGAATGTATTTTTCTCACTATTGTCTCTTGGGGCCTGAATTTCCTGCTATTTTGTTTTTATAAAACTCTGATTAAGTATCGAAAACAAAAGACATTAACCAGGAATTCCCTTCTTAGAAAATGATTCCAAAAAAATAACCAGGGATGCAAAAAGTGACTTATATACAATGATGTTTTAAGGCATGAATGTTTTTGAGAAGATTAAGAATAACCCTAAAATTTTATAATCATTGAGTACTAATTTTGTGCCAGATCCTGTTTTAAGGCCTCCTCACAAGCCTAGAAGGTGTTATTGTTATATCCATTTTATGAGGAAACCAAGGCTCCAAGACCTTATCTAACTGTCTAAACTCACACATCTAATAAAAAAGAGAGTTGGGATTTTTACTTCAGAACAGAGTTTTAACATTATATTATATAGCTTTCTGTAAATGTAATGATTCAATATATTTTGGTACATCTTCATAATAGGGCATTTTTTTAAACTTTAAACATCATGCTTTTGAAGAATATCAGTGCAAGAGTAAAAGCAACATGTTAAGTGAATAAGCCAGAACACAAAAGTATACATGCAGTATGACTTCATTTGTATAAGATTCAAAAGAAATACCCTGAAATGTTAACTGAACATATTTTCAGATCGTAGAGTGACATTTTCTTCTGGTATTTTCCAGTTTATTATAGGAATATACTTTGCTTCTCTAATTACAAAGAACGTTATTCTGTAACAGGTGTATAGTAGGAAGGAACCCTACATTTTTATTCTGTAAGAAAATTGGTTATGATGAACTTGACAGTTGCTTAGAAATTTGTAGGCACATTTGCATACGAAGCCCAATCATTTGGTGGGAGGTGAGGAACAAGAATCTGACTTTGTCTATGAATGGTTCAGAGTTACTGAGACTTGTCAGGGAGAATTATCATGGCTTTAATTAAGCAGCAATGAAATACAACTGAGAAAAAGAAAATCTCCATGAGGGTCGGAAAGAGGTGAGGTCAGTGGAGTCACTCCTGCAGTTTTGGACCTTCCCTCGGGATAGCATGTCCCAGCTGGGATGCTGTGGACTGTAAGTTGTACAATATTCAATGAAACTGGCTTATGTAGGAAGAATATTTATATCTCCAGGGTGATTTCTTCACAAGGTATATACATGCCTAATCACTATGTTGCACACCTGGGATTAATATAATATTGCATGTCAATTGTAATTGGAAAATAAATTGATTTTTTTAAGTTCATCTAAAAAAATAAGGACAGTTATTACCTCCAACAAGATGTCCAGAGGCAAAGTGGTTCAGGTGTGGTTCAGCAACCCATTATGCGGTGATGAACCCAGGTGCTTTCCCATCTTTGCCAACACCATCCTCAGTGTGTTGACACTATCTCCCCTCGTCTCATGATGGTAAAGTAGTACCAGGCTCCACATGTAGACAAAACCACATTCAACATATATGAAAAGTTGTTTTTCCCCCAGGCATATCTTCTCACTGTAGGTCTACTTCCCATTCAACCCCGTTGGTTAGGAATGTATATCAGCAAGAGAAAAGGGAAAAGGGAATGACCTTTGAGGAAGCAAAAAGTATTGTCTGCACAGGTTCTTATGGGTAATGCAGTAAATACTAGAACTTGACCTGGTCCTTTATGTGAGACAGCTATGCTTTTATTTTTTTTTTAATTTTTTAAATTTTTTATTTTGTGTGTGTGTGTTACATGTGTACATATCTCCCCATTGCCGCCCCCCTCCACCTTCCAGCATACCCCAACCCCCCAGTGTCTTGTGTTCATTGGTTATGCTTATATGCATGCATACAAGTCCTTTGATTGATCTCTTATCTACCCCACCTCTCCTTAACCTTCCTGCTATAATTTGACAGTCTGTTTGATGCTTTACTGCTTCTGTATCTATCCTTTTGTTCAGCAGTTTATAATATTCTTTATTATCCACAAATGAGTGAGATCATGGAGTGTTTCTCCTTAATTGACTGGCTTATTTCACTTAGAATAAGGCTTTCCAGGTCCATCCAGGTTGGTGCAAATGGTAAGAATTCCTTCTTTTAAATGGCAGCATAGAATTCCATTGTGTAGATGTACCACAGTTTTCTCATCCACTCATTTGCTGATGGGCACCTAGGCTGTTTCCAAATTGTAGCTATTGTAAATTGTGCTGCTGTGAACATAGGGGTGCATAAATCCTTTCTGATTGGTGTTTGTAATTTCTTAGGATATATTCTTAAGAGTGGGATTGCTGGGTCAAATGGGAGATCCATTTTTAGTTTTTTGAGGAAACTCCATACTGTTTTCCACAGGGGCTGCACCAGTCTGCATTCCCACCAATAGTGCACAAGGGTTCCTTTTTCTCTGCATCCTCGCCAACACTTGTCATTTGTTGATTTGTTGATGATTGCCATTCTGACAGGTGTAAGATGGTATTGCATTCTGGTTTTGATTTGCATCTCTCGGATAATTAGTGACTTTGAACATGTTTTCATGTGTCTCTTGGCCTTCCTTCTGTCATCTTTTGAAAAG
>PVJN01029756.1:0-26165 GCA_004026805.1 Lasiurus borealis
CATAAGAGTACTGTTAATATTGCTATGAATCAACATTCCTAGAACTTTTAGAGTTTAGTGGACCATAAAATGTATGCTGTCCAACTCTCCCATCACTGGCCAGATGTCTCTTATATTTATGTGCTATCTTGACTCAGTTACATACTGGCAATGTAACCTTGAACATCTAACTTCATTTTTTATAGCCTTTGTTTCTGCACTTGTGGCCATGAGAATTGCTTCTTTACATGGCTTTTGGGAGGATTAAATAAAACCACTCAACTAAAGCATTTAAGCAAAAGAAACATTTTTCTTAGGAAGAAAGAAAGAAAGAAAGAAAGGAGGGAGAGAGGGAGGGAGGGAGGGAGGAAGGAAGGAAGGAAGGAAGGAAGGAAGGAAGGAAGGAAGGAAGGAAGGAAGGAAGGAAAGAAGGAAGGAAGGAAGGAAGGAAGGAAGGAAGGAAGGAAGGAAGGAAGGAAGGAAGGAAGGAAGGGAAGAAAGAAAAGAAAAGAAAAAAGAAAAGAGAAAAGAAAAAACTCAAATACCCAGGAGAATATTGTGCCAGGAAGTAGGGTAGGTATCTCTGTCCCCCCAATGTTCCCTTTCCCTTGAGGTTTTCTCACGTCACCGACTTCTGCCAGCTTTGCTCTCGCCCCTCCTTCTCTGTTGAACCTATCTAGTGGACTTCTGTTTTATTATTTGAGCATCAACTCCGTCTCCTCCATAAAGGTAATCCTACATCATTCCACCCAGGCGGCCTCTGATGGGGCCTGAGACAGGTACTCAATCTGAGCCGGACCAGGTGTCCCTGAGACAGCACAGGCACTTGGACCTGGCAGTGGAAAACACCGAGGGCCAGGAGGCCACGTTAAAACCAGTGGCTAGAAGAGAAACAAAAATGTCACCACCCCTCCATTCCCTGCGCAGAAGCACAGGAGCAGCTGACTCTCCCTTCTTACTGCCCGCTTAACCTACAGAGCCACAGGCGCAGTTGATCAAGGCTTGACTGCTACACCTTTCCGGGGTAATGAGCAGTTCACCTTCTTGGCCCCACTGCACAGGTGTAAGCATACTTCCCAGGCAATGCAGATGGAAAAAGAAGTCACCCCACCCTGAAGTGGAAAATCCTGCAAGCTGGCTTTATTTATTTTATTTTTTCAAAAAGCCCACCTTTTCTCAAAAGCCTGCCTCATCCCCAGCCTATAAAAGCAGCCCTGCAGAGCCAGCCCCGCCACATTCCCTCACCAGAGAACCTATCTTTCTTTTCTCTGTACTGCCTCCCTTGTGCTCAAGCATAAGCTTAATAAAACCTGTCTGGAAATTTCTCTGGGCTTTTCTCTTGATTTCTATCTTGAGGCTGGTAACATCCCTTTCCTGACTATTTGGAACGGGAATGTAAAAAAAAAAAAAAAAATGTTTAGCCCTAACTGGCTCAGTGGATAGGGTCCCAGGTTTGACTCCGATCAAGGGCATTTAATTGGTTGCAGGCTCCTCCTCGGGGTTTGTGCAGGAGGCAACCAATTGATGTGTTTCTCTCACATCGGTGTTTCTGATTTTCCCTCTCTCTTCCACTCTCTCTAAAAACCAATGGAAAAACATCCTCGGGTGAGGATTAAAGAAAAAAACTGTTTAGTCTCTCTCTCTCTGTGTATCACTATTGCTATGTCACGTAAACATGAAAGTTGTTGACAACTGTTTTCTAGCAGAGGAGCCAGGAAACAGAAACCTTTCGTGTGCCGTATGAAAGAGGAGCGGCACAGGTATCCAGCGGGAGGCAGAGGCAAAGAGGCAGAGGGTAGATTCATTTCCCAGGGCTGTCATCACCGGGTGTCTGAGACTGGATGGCTTCAAATGTCAGAAATGTCTTCTGTCACAGTCTGAAGCTCGAGGCTTGAAAGCAGTACTCCCTCTGAAGGATCTAGGGAGGATCTGCTCCACGCCTTTCTCTTTGCTTCTGGTGTTGCCGGCAATCTTTGTGCTCCTTGGTTTGTAAACACATCCCTCCAGTCTCTACCTCCATCCTCACATGGCATTCTTCCCTCTGTCTGTGTCTCTTCTTCCCTTCCAAAGAGGACCCCGTCCTATGCCAGTATGGCTTCATCTTAACTTGATTACACCTGCAAAGGTCCTATTTTCAAGTAAGGTCATGCTCACAGGTACCAGGAGTTAGGGCTTCAACATACCTTTTGGGGGTACACAATTCCACCCAAAACAGAAGGCGTTCTGGGCCTGCCCGTTGCTCGGAGGCCCTGGTTCCATCTTGAGCCCAGCTGTAGGGCCTTCGCATTCCTTGCAGTGCTCCAGTGACAGTCCTGGGGTAGGCGAGGCGGAGCCGGCTTGTGCTACTTATTGTCAACAGAGTCCTAATTAATGTGCTAGACACTGCCCACCCCTGTAGCTGTCTCCTCTTTCCACCTCATGCTGCAGCCTTTACATTTCTTCACTAAATGCCAAAGGGACAGAATGAGCACAATTACGACGATGTAACTAACAAAATGCAGGTTTCTAACTTGATTACTGGTCTGTTTATGTGCCTGTTCTACTACACCTGATGTCTAAAGACAGCATTTTCCATCCTAGCTTGTTTGGTTCAGTGGATAGTGTTCGTTCCAAAGGCACATGCCTGGGTTTCGGGCTCAATCCCCAGTAGGGGGCATGCAGCCAGTCAATGATTGTCTCTTATTATTGATGTTTCTATCCCTCTCTTCCCTCTCCTTTCCTTTCTGAAATATATATATAAAAAATGTTTTAAAAATATTATACAAAATGAAACACCATATTATACAAAATGGTGTTTCATTTAAAAATTTACACCAAAGATAGTAAGCACTTTAAAATGTATTTTTATAAAATCTTATAAATGAGGAAACTGAGGCCTTGGAAGATTATGGATTTGCCCAAAGGCCCCCAACCCAAACCAGCAAACCTGAGCCTGGAAACATGTTCTCTTCACCACCCCTCATGATTAAATTCTGACAACTATATTCCATGTTAAGACAAAATATGAGTGTATTGTTTTACAGCCTCTACTGATAACATCGTCTGATTTTTCAACTGTCACAGAGAGCCTCCTCTGCAGCAGGCACTGAACTAAATGTTCCAGAGGCAGAGATCGCCACCAGCACCTGGAAAGCACATACATTTAAAGTCATTATTATCGTGGAGAAGCAGGAAGCAGACTGTAAGTCAATCAAGGTCCCACCCAGCGATCTCTGCGAGAAACGGGTGAGATCCTTACCCCCTCATTCCGTGTTCCTAAGAGTTCTTAACCAGACTGTATCTCCATTGTACATGCAAGTGTCATTCTTGTTCCCCCCTTTGTCCTCAGCTGTATTTCTGAAATAAACACTGAGTTTAGGGAGAAAAAAAACAAAATATAGTATGCAACAAATGGCATGTAAAAGAAATAAAGGGATTTGATTTTAGGTTTGAAAAGACAAAGAGACAGAACAAAAGAACATGTGTGGAATTTCTTTAAATCCTGATTCTAACAAAAAAAATGCAGAAAGACTTTTTGAGACAATCAGGGAATTTTTATTATTCTCTGGGTATTGTGATTCCAAGAATTATTGTTAATTTTATGAGGTGTGATAAATGGCTTTGTGGTTATGTAGAAAATGCCTATAATTTTTAGAGACACATTATGAATAATGTAGGAGTGAAATGACATGAAATCTGAAATGTGAAATGCATTGTAAAATATTACCGTGAGTAGGAAAAAGGAAGCAAATGTGACAAAATCTTGATGATAACTTAATGTAGGTTTTGTTTTATGGGAATTTATTCTACTATTATTTCTAATTTTGTTTGAAATTTTTCATGGTAAATTTAGAGGATACATGTGAGTAAAATACCTACAGTAGTTATCACAGGATAACCTGTCTTTGTTATGTGACAATAATGTTAACTCAAACATACAGTTTGTATTAGATAACTTCTCAAGTGAGCTCCTGGTAGTCTTGACTATGTCAGCATATTTTTAATTTGCTAATGTCATTTAAAATATATATATATATATATTATTGATTCAGAGAGGAAGGGAGAGGGAGAGAGAGATAGAAACATCAATGGTGAGAACCATTGGTCAGCTGCTTCCTGCACTTCCCCTACTGGAGATCAAGCCCTCATCCTGGCATGTGCCTTCTGGTTCATAGGATGATGCTCAACTACTGAGCCATGCCGGCTGGGCTCAATAATGTCTTTAAAGCAAGTCCCAGACATATCATTCCAGCCAGGCATCTTTGGGAGGGCTTCCTCAAGTCAGGAATGGAATGAAAAACATCACTGCTTTATGGAGGTTTCGTTCTGTTACAGACAGTTGGGGGTGAACAACAGGTCAGGAAATTAATAAATATTAACATATCAGATGGTGGTAAGTGCCAACAAGAAAAATAAAGCAGGGTGAGAGAACAGGGAATGGGAGCAGTTTTAGATTGGGGTGATCAAGGAAAGCTTTCCTACTGAGTGATATTAGAGCAGAGTCCTAAACGAGGGAGGAGACAGGCAACATAATCCTGTGGGGAACAGTATTCCAAACAGAGGGAACAGCAGTGGTGAACATACAGGTTGGAGAGGGTAGTGGGGAGAGAATAAGTGTCAGGAGGACATGAAACAGTCAAATGTCATAGGATTGACTGGGAATGGAGAGCAGTGTTGGACAGGGTGGTCGGGGAGGATCTCTCTGAGGAGGTGACTTAAGAACAGAGACTTACCCGGCCAGCGTGGCTCAGTGGTTGAGCATTGACTTGTGAACTAGGAGGTTATGGTTCGATTCCCAGTCAGGGCTCAATCCCCTGTAGGGAGTGTGCAGGAGACAGCCAACACTCTATCCACTGAGCCAAACCAGCTAGGGTCAAAATTCTCCTTTTCAAAAACTGGGACTCCTCTTTGCTGAAACTAAGATTTGTCACTTGTTTGCTCCATAAATTTTCATTTTACTGATAAAATGTAAGAGAATTTGGGAGTATAGCATGGCAGTGACACTCATTCAGAGCAAAGATGTAATTACTGGTGAGTCATGACATAATATTTCCAACATTTTAAAATGAGTGCATTCTCATTAGTATCAAAACCATGAATATTGCCCATAGTTTAGAGAATCTGAAAGGAAGAAAACTTAAAACTGACAAATATAAAATTAGAAACAAAATTGTGTGTGTGTGTGTGTTTTAAGTTAATCTGTATTTTTTCCAGTCTCTACTCCCACTTTAAATACAGTGGAATGCTTTAACATTTCCCAGGGACGGTTCTCCAATTAGAATATAGAAAGTGTTTAACCAAATACAGGTTTCTATGAAAGCAATGCATGCTGCTTTAAAAATAAAATTAGTCTCTACAAGGATTTGAAAGCTCATTTTTCTTTTTAATTTAAAGACCAGAAACTAGCAACTTTACCTCAATTAAAACGAAATTATTATACTCTACCTATTCTGTGTTTTATGTGGTTAAAAAAAAAGCATGCAAGGGCTTTTTTTCTCAGCACAACAAAGAAAGGTTAAAAAGTATCTCAAAGTAACAATGTTTGCATTCTTTTCATTAAAAAATTTTTTTCAAATTTTGAATGCCCTTTCAAGATTTAGCCCTTTATCAGGGGAAAAAAAAATTGTAAAACCTTGTTTCCTCCTCCAAAACATGTGCTCTTCTCCTCTTTATTCTAAAATGAGGAGGACGGCAGGCGGGAGTGGGCTCCGGGTCCTGCAGAGGAAGCCCGAGGAGTCATCCGTGCAGTTTCAGGGCCAACACCTCAGCAGGAGCCCTGCAGCTCTGCTAAAGGACGGAGGGCATCGGCCAAGACTAACTAGGCCAACAGCGCGAGGAACCTAAGAGAGAGAAAAATCAACCCCTAAAAGGTAAATGTTGACCTAATTTCAAGGCAGGTTGATAGTAAAAATAACACACAGGGAAAACAATATGCATATAAAGCAATATGTCTATAAGTGAGCCATGATGGAAACAGGGGATTTTTTTTTTAAGGTCCCAGGAGAAAAATATTAAACACTATTTAAGGACCAGATGATATTTACCTGTGGATTGCTTCTGCCTCATGAAATGTGTGTTTAATTGCTTTTAAAGGTTGGTGTGATTGGAATCAATGGAGGTTTTTGTTCTATCCGACGTAGGAGAATTGAAAAATGAACGTCAAGGCTTTTGGCAGCGTCAGCCTCTTTGTGATATGGGAGAGGTTACTCTGCAGAGGAGCAAACAACCCGGATTCTGAACAGGGAGGGGGTGCCATCATCCCTGGAGGCTTGTCACCTTGAGGGAGGGAGCGCAGAAAGTTTGTTTGCTCACTCGTCCTTTCATTCATCATTAATTTTTCCTCTTCTGATGAAAAATTTCAGACATACAGAAAAGTAGAAAGAATCCTATCTAATAACAAGGGAATATGCTAATTGACCTTCATGCTGTCGCAAAGATGGTGGCCCCCACAGCCAATAAGGAGGGAATATATTAATTGATTGCCCCACCCTCAAAGATGGTGGTGCTCAGTCCTCTCAGCCCCCGACCAGCTCAGGGCTGGCATGAGGCTCAGGTAACCAAGGCCAGCCAAGGCTTACACTGTCAGCAGTGGCAGCAGCAGAGGTGTGATGGGGGTGTTGTCTTCCCCTGATTGCTGGGTCGCCTCCTGCCCCTGAGGGCTCCTGGACTGTGAGAGGGAGCAGGCTGGGCTGAAGGATCCCCTCCTCCAGTGCATGAATTTTCATGCACCAGGCCTCTAGTACTATAATAAACTTTCAATGGTCAACTTCAACATTTACCAACTCTTGGCCATCTACAACCCATTCAGGCCCATCCCCATATACACACAATTGGGCATTATTTTGAAGTGAATTCTAGGTAGGATATAATTTAATCTGTAAATATTTTGGTGTATTACTATTTTTCTATATAATCACAATATGATGACTTTCATTAAAATATTCATATTGAAGTTTCCCCAGTTGTTTCATAAATGCCATAGATAGATAGATAGATAGATGATAGATTTCAGAGAGGAAGGGAGAGGGAGAGAGAGCTAGAAACATCAATTATGAGAGAGAATCATTGATTGGCTGCCTCCTGCACACCCCCATTGGAGATGGAGCCCACAACCCAGGCATGTGCCCTGACCGGAAATCCAACTGTGACCTCCTGATTCATAGGTCGATGCTCAACCACAGAGCCACACCAATTGGGCTCATAAATCTCTTTAATGTATAGGTTCTTCTGCATGTTTATATGTATGTGTGCATGCATGTGCACGAGTGCATGGGTGTTTTCTTGATTTTTTTTTTTTATTATTGAAGAAATCAGGTTGTTTGCCTTGTAGTTTCCCATATTTTGGAGTTTGCAACAGCTCTCTTGTGGTATTAATATGTTCCTCTGACTCCAGTATCTCCTGTAACTGGTAGTTAGATTTAAAGACCTGATCGGATTCAGTTCAATTTTTCTTTTTTTTGGCAGGAATACTTCCTAAGCAGATATTGTAGACTTCCAACAGGAGGCAGATAATATCTGGTTGTCTCTTTTTATGAGGTTTATGCTCATTGACTATCCTTGCCTAAATGATTTCATTTGCGAACATTTGGACACTGAATATTTTCAATGTGGTCATTAAATCATGGTTATGTGTTCAGAAAAGAGTTTTTATTTTTTATAAAAATATACTAAGTATTTACAGATAATCTAATGCTATTATCCTTCTTTTATAGAAGCTGAGACAAATACTTCTAGAAAGAGAAACGTAGCAAACACAGTTCATACTGGAAAGGCAGACCACAGGACTCATCCTTTCCATTTAGTTACAAGTTTGCAAAACAATAAGTTGGTTCTTTAAGACTCAGAAGATTTGTGAGTTATATTTTTAAACAGCTGTAATATGGACTCATGATTTTTGCATATTTGATGTGTGACCTACTCTCTTTTGTCCAAAAACTTTAGACACAAGAGACAGCCCTTCCCCACCCACCACGTGTGTCTATAAAAAAAAAAAAAAAAAGTTTTCCCTAAGTGGCAGCCTTGACCAACTTTAAAATAATTTTTGTGAGAATTTTCAGCTGAAAATATTCAAGAATATCCAAATTGTGAGTAACATTAATTTTTATAATATTCACTTAGAGGCCTGGTGCACGAAATTTGAGCATGAGGAGATGGTGTCCCTCAGCCCATTCTGTACCCTCTCCAATCTGGGACCCCTGATTCTACAGGAATTGGGTCTAAACGGGCAGTCAGACATCCTTCTCACAATCCAGGACTGCTGTCTCCCAACTGTTTGCCTGCCTGCCTTCCTGATTGCCCCTAACCACTTCTGCCTGTCAGCCTGATCACCCCCTAAACACTCCCCTGCCAGCCCGATTGATGCCTAACTGATCCCCTGCCAGCCTGATTGCCCCTAACTACCCTCCCCTGATGGCCTGGTCACCCCTAACTGCCCTTCCCTGCAGGCCTGCCCCCCCAACTGCTCTCCCCTGCAGGCTTGGGTCCCCCCCAACTGCCCTTTCCTGCAGGCCCAGTCACCACTCCCAACTTCCTTCCTCTTCCAGCCTGGTCACCCCTAACTGCCCTCCCCTGCAGGCTTGATTGTCCCCAACTGCTCCCCTTTGTAGGCCTAATCACTCACAACTGCCCTCCCCTATTGGCCATCTTGTGTCCACATGGGGGCAGCCATCTTTGACCATATGGGGGCAGCCATCTTGTGTATTGGAATGATGATCAATTTGCATTTACTCTTTTATTAGATAGGATAGAAGCCTGCTTTACTGGTAGGGTGGCCATCAGAAACATTCAGAGACCAAATTTTATATTTGGTGCCTACTCAAACTGGGAGTCCTGTATTTTTATTGGCTATATTTATCAATGTTATCTATGCTAGATAGCAGGATTCTACTTTATTGGTCTTTGGATCCCACCACATGGTACAAGAGTTGTCACATAATAGGTCTTCATAAAATTTTGCTGATTAAGATTGGCAAAACCTTGATAACTATTGATTTGGTCAGCATGGGGAAGCTAGACTAACTATATAATTTGCAAAATAAAAATGCAGGCCCTCTTGTTGAGAAATTATTAAGAACTTCAGGACCGTGAAGCTTAGCATTAAGCACAGCATGGGGTCCTATCGTTGGTGGAACCTGTACACACAGCTCATACACTCAAGAAGCTGGCCCTGCTGGGGTATGGATAGCCAGCGATCCATTCTACTGTTCTCTCCACCTTTCTATGTTTTTTAAAATATATATTTTGGAATAATAACACGTTTTCAAAGTTTTTTGATTGACTAGATCATCCTTTGTAGGCAATGGCATATCATGATAGTTCTCAAAGTGTCATTTCCAGGCCAGCATTATCAGCATTATCAGCAATTGTTTTTTTAAAACAATTTTTATAATCAGGGACTATGAGGGTGTGTTTTGTGAAGGCATTTAGAGGATTCTGAAGCTTGAGAACCACTGTTAGGTATGTTGTTGCCGAAGGCCACACACACCTTTAGTTATTAGAGAACCAAGGTCAGGCTGTGAGCTAAATCTTTCTGCATTACTCAGGCAACCACAAGACAAGGTGGGGCCAGAGAAGCATTTACTCAGCAAAAGTCCATGCACTATGTGCTGCCCTAGTCTAGAATCCTCACTGAACAAAAAAGCTGAACCCTATAGCCCAGGAAGATCACTGCACTAAAAGGCACAACCCTGAAGGGCCAATCAGCAGCCACCACCAGTTAGAGCACTTCCTGAAGACATCACTGAATCACAACTCAGCACATCCATTGATGGTCCAAAGGGTGGCTGGGTCATTCAACACAACATTAGTGCATGCTAAAGTCAATTGCATGTGCTGAGGTCCTAACCCCGGGTACCTGTGAACGTGACCTTATTTGGAAATGAGGTGTTTGCCAATGTGATCGAGTTGAGGTCATAGTAGAGAAGCCCGGGCGCTAATCCAATATCACTGGTGTCCTTATGAGAGGACTAGAGGCCCGATGCACAAACTTTGTGCAAGGGGCTCATCTTCGCAGCCTCAGCCAGCCCTTGCCCCGCCTTTGGCCGGAAGGTTGTCCAGATGGTCGTTTTGCTATTTGGTCTAATTAGCACATTAGCTCTTTATTATATAGGATGAGAGAGACACAGAACTGTTACAGACTGAACTGTGTTCCCTACAAATTCATATCCTAAAGCTCTAATTCATATCCTAAAGAGGAAGAGAGGCCTCATCAGAAACCAGTTCTCATGGCTCCGTGATCTTGGACTTCTAGCTTCCGAAACTGTGAGGAACTTAATTTCTGTTTAAGTCTTCCAGTTGTGCATTGGATCTATATTAAGGGCTAGGTTTGTCCTAGCAGATAATACAGATCCACACCCGGGGAGAATACCATGTGGAGGTGAAGGTGAAGATAGTGGCTGCGTCTGTAAGCCCAGAGTCTATAGGACTAAATCCTTCAGGGTTAGAGCCAAACTAACAAAGTGGTAAGTGAAATATCCTCTACCCTCCTACCTTGACAAATATTCCTTCATACTAATAGGAAGGCCAGTTCTTTTCTTTTTTTTAACTTTATTTTTGAAAGTATTACATATGCTCCCTTTTCCCCATTGACCTCTTCTAGCTGAAGGCCAAGTTCTAATAGAAGAACTGTTGGACTCCCCAGAATCCTCTGGGAGCTTGGAGGAGTGATGTGTGGCTGAAAATACCTCGGCTTGTTAAGAGTGAATTATTTCTCTCTGGAGGATGGAGGAATGACAACGGATAGCAAGCAACAATAAGAACCAGAGACCCAGCATGGCATTGCTTTGCTGCTTTTCCTCCATAGACATAAACATTGCACAGTTTCCCCTGGAGTAAGGTGCAGAAACATTTTTTTCTACTTTTCAGATAACATGGGATTTGAGTCCCTTTTAGAAATGATTTTACGATTCCTCTGGGTCAGATTCCCACTTTCAAAACAGTAATTAGATTATGGTGATACACTGAAACTAGCTTTCTTCAATAACATTTGTATTTTGTAACAGTTTTAATAGAATTCAAATGTTTATTACTACCTATTTCTGCAATCTAGCTCTTTTCCCCAGTTTACATGGAAATGTGAGTAAGCTAGTCAGTAATTAGGGGGTCTTTTAAGACTTCCAGTATTTGGGGAAGAATTGAACCAATATTCATATTAGAGTCATTTTCTGTGCAGCATGTACTTAAATAACAAAGTAGGGGGCAGAGAAGCAAGCCAGTATTTCCCTTTATTTTGACTCAATCCATCAGTCTCAACCTATACAGGTTACATAAAATCTAGTGATTTTGAAACACAGAATAAAGACAGAGTAAACTTCCTTCAAATAAATGATATTGGAAATTTGGAAGATGTCACAGATGTGGACTCACTATTGCTTTTACTAGGATGAGCTTGATAACTCTTATGAACCCTGCAACTTAATATGTTGCATGGAGGTTGGCAGGAGTCATAGCCTGGTTGAACACTGCTACTGCTTCCGGACTTCATGGTAGACAGCTGTCCTTTAAAAAAATTAATGTCAATTAATTTTTATTAATGCAGAGTGGATAATTGCATTCGCCTGTGTAACTCTTTCCTTCCGTCTGGCCCTTTACAATGTGTCCTAGAAAGTGACAGCTTTATAAACCAGAAAAGAAGAAGGAGAAATGCAATTCGATTATTATAAGCTACCCTTACTTTTAGAAAAGAAGTAATTTCTTGTAAAGTTGCACAAGGCCACTCAAAACCTTGTGATACTCTATTGAAGGATGAAAGGAATTTCAAGTAACCATTTCCCCATCTATTTTTATCCGATTTACAGGAACAGACCTATTGTGTGGTGACATTTAAGTTACTAAATGAGAGATAAGGTGAAATAATTGCTATGTTTTGAAATAAGCTCTGTTTGGCTGTGCATTACCTATCACCTTAGTAATTTATCAGAATCTCAAATTTGACATTCTGTCTTATATACTTGAAAGCACAATTTGGTCATGTCCCATAGCTAGTCAGACAGTGCTAATCAAATTCAAAAGGGACTAATCCTATATAATAAAAGCCTAATATGCTAAGTGTCCATCATCTGGTCATCCATTCAACCAATCAAATTGTAATATGCTAATGATATGCTAAGGCCACTCAATTGCTCACTATGACATGCACTGACCATCACAGGCGGGGGTGGAGGGGGTAAGACAGACAGTCGACTGGTTGACCAGTGGCTATGATGTGCACTGACCACAAGGGGGCAGACGCTCTGACCAATAGATTAGATTGCTGCTGGGGTCTGGCTGATTGGGACTGAGTGAGATGGGCTGGACACTCCCTGGAGTTCTCATGCAATCCCTTCCCAGCTGGCCAACCTCCCGCATCCCTCCCTAGCCCTAATCAGTGCATTGGTGGAGTCCCTCATCAATCAGTGCCTGGCCTGCACCCTCTCACAATCTGGGACCCCTCAGGGGATGTCAGAGATCCAGTTTTGGCCCCATCCCACAGACTAGGTCAAGGGACCTCACTGGTACATGAATTCAAGCACCAGGCCTCTAGAAATATGTAAACTAGAAGGCTGCTTAATTTCTGATGATAAATTTATTCACATCCTCTTCCATATGCCTTTGACAAGGCTTAGTCATCCAGTTTGGGTCCTCATTCCCAGACACTGAGGTTCTTGGAAAGCCATGTGAGCAATCAAAAGGTTGCTTGGTAAGCATAAAATTGGAGATTTTTTAGGGCAACTTCATTCACATTTCAGTGAGACTCAGAGTACATATCTCCTGATCAGGTGTATCCTTCCCCCAGAATAAATATTTTGTAGTTTTGAAATTCTTTTTTCTCTTTTATCATGGTCCTTCCTAATAAATTCATATTTATCTGGCTTTAGCGCTATATCCTATAAACTAAAACCTTAGATATAGTTATATTTAGCTCCTCTGAATTTATGCTGGTTGATGTCAGACAACTCTAACAACACATTAAACAAATGAAACCCTAAAGTGCTGGAGACCTAGATCTTCCATAGATTGTAATTATTCAATTTATCCCAAGGAAACAAAGGAGTCCTCTGATCCACTGGATATATGTGCAAAAGGCCAACACTTTGCAAAAAGATGAACATTATAGGGGGAGGGGAAAAATCAACATTCTGAGAAGACCAAAGAACGGTTTAGAGAACAGAAAGGGAGAGAAGGGCAGATATTCATTTTGGAAGCTTCAGTGTGATGTATATTTTACCACAATTAAAAAAAATTGTTTATTAAATGAAAAGTATGGAGTGAAAAAAAAGTTTTACTCTCATTTCATTTTCACCACATTCCAGTGCTACATGAGCAAGAGTTCATTGAAGGTACTTCAAGAAGAAAGGGATTTGATATGAAGAATTCAGTGCTTACAAAACCGCTGGTAGGGCTAGAAGAGGGATAAAGGGCTGCCCCTTCAGTTACAAAATTCAAGGGCACCCACCATGGCAGTGAACCAGAGTGCCACAGTCATCATACGGCTTCCCAGCCTCCACAAGTGGCTTCTGATACTGGGACATGGGATTGAGCGGCCTGAGTCCCACCATTCTGTTTACCAACTGAAAATAGCAGCAAGAAGATGTCCTGCCCCTCACTTAGGCTTCCCAAATCCAACCAAGGAAACTGCACTCTCAGAATCCTAGTTGCAAAGGAGTCTGGGAATGTAGTATTTGTCTTTCCAACCTTCTCAGTTGAGGATGGCACCTTAAATAAAGGTGGGATGGAGGTGGAGCGAGCCGTTACTCAATTCAGCACACCTTCCACCATTGTAAATGACTTGGGGATCTTTTTAGAGATAGCCCATGAATAAATACATGTGATCATAGACCTACCCTTTCTTTTTTTAAAAAAAGTATGTTTTTGATTTTTAGAGAAAAAGGAAAGGCGAAGGAAAGATAAAAACATCTATGAGAAACATCAACATTGATCGGCTGCCTCCTGCATGTCCCCTGTTAGGGATTGAGCCCTGACCGGGAATCGAACCAGTGACCTCCTGATGCATAGGTTGATGCTCAACCACTGGGCCACACCAGCTGGTGATCCACGTTTTCTTTACACAATGGTGCCATAATACTCACGAATTGTTCTGCACTTGGCTTTTTATTCACTGAATAGAGCATACATCAAGAATACAGTTCTACATCATTCTATGTAACATGAAAGTGCAATTTTGAAGACTTAAAAAATGTTTGCCACATACTTTAAGGGGTGAGATGACATTCCTGGTGATTTCACTTTTCATGTGATTGCTCTTTCCTACAATAAAACATTTTTAACGCAATAGTTTGAGTAGAACAGCCTTGACAGAACTCACCTTCACATTCACGAGAGTTCTGCCATGTTCCAAAAAACAAATGGTCTTTTGACGACAGCGTGCTCCCCTTCTTACCTCATAAGGTGCTCTTTTCTAAAAAACATGCATATCTTTATTGATTTCAGAGAAGAAGAAAAAGGGAAATAGAAACATCAATGATGAGAATCACTAAGCAGCTGCCCCTGCACGCCCTCTAGTGGCGATAGAGCCCGAAAGCCAGGCCTGTGCCCTGCCTGGGAATCGAATCATGACCTTCTGGTTCATAGGTTGGCACTCAAGCCCTGAGCCACACCAGCTGGGCCATAATTTAAACAAATTATCTCCGTGTGCAACTGGGGCTCCAGCATGCTGGAGATGATGAAGAGTTTCACCTCAATTATCCCACTCAAAGCTAGAAAGAGCCTCATAGTGAAGAGTTGCAGGTGCTGCTCTGTCCAGATGGCTTAGCTGGGCAGAGCATCAGCCTGTACACCAAA
Source organism: Lasiurus borealis (assembly GCA_004026805.1). NCBI lineage: Eukaryota > Metazoa > Chordata > Mammalia > Chiroptera > Vespertilionidae > Lasiurus > Lasiurus borealis. The sequence continues at coordinate 14,737 of PVJN01029756.1, forward strand.
AGGTTACGAGTTCAATTACTGGCCCATGTGGGAGTCAACCCATCAATATTTATCTTTCTTGCTCGCTCTCTTTCTCCTTTCCCCTCTCTCTAAAATCAATAAAAACATATCCTTGGGTTGTGGCTGGTTTGGCTTAGTGGATAGAGTGTCAGTCCTTGGACGGAAGGGTCCTGGGTTTGATTCCAGTCAAGGTCACATACCTCAGTTGCAGCCCTGTTCGGGGAGTGTGTCTCACATTGATGTTTCTTTCTCTCTCTCTCTGTCTATCCTCACTCCTTTCCATTCTCTCTGAAAAATCAATGGAAAAATATCCTCTGGTGAGGATTAACAAAAAAATAAAACAAAAACATATCCTTGGGTGAGGATTAAAAAAAAAAAAAGAGTGCAGGTGCTGACAGCTGGAAGTTAGGCTGGCATTCTCAAAAATGGTCCCTGCCAAGGAGATGTGGGCACATCGCTGATGCTTCTTCTGCAGCCTAAAATCTATTTTAGCCACAGCCAAGGTGATGTGCGGCACATTCAGACAGAGCGTGCCGTAGTGCAGGTCCCCATTTGGTCTAGAATAGACAATATGACATGACTGGTGTCCTTATATGAAGAAGGAATTTGGACACAGACGTGCATGGGCAAAGAAGAAAGACCCTATGAGGACACAGCAAGAAGGTGGCTATCGTGAAAGCCAGGGAGAGAGGCCTCAGAAGAAACCAAATCTGCTGACACCTTGATCTTGGACTTCTAGCCAGAACGGTGAGGAAATGAACTCCTGCGTGTTGTACTTGGTTGCGGCAGCCCTCAGCGACTAGCACGGAAGCCTACAACTTCCAGGGACAGTCCCTTTCCTTTTGGAGCTCTCCCAGTTCAAAGGATTTCCTCTGTACGGAGTAAAACCATAACTACTTTTATTTCTGCCTGTTAGAGCAATCCAGAAGAAATCAGTTCCCCTTCTTTTTGTGAAAATACTCAATTATTCATAGAGCCAAAGAACTTCAAAGCTAGGAAGCATCTGAAGAGGTCACCCGGGAAGCGTCGCCAAAGGTTTACATCCCACTGCTGTTCACAAAGGCAGGAGGGTGCTACAAAGACCCATGGTATTTCTGTCAACTACTGAAGTATAAAAAGGAGGCTGCCAACATTTAAGCATCCTTCTTAAAGAAATAGAATTTTGGTTTTTATTCATGCTGTCACCTGGTTCTTTGATAATAATTGGAAGGATAAAATATTAACTAATTGATTGATAGATTAAATATTGATCAAAGGACTACTGATCACATCCTTCATTCGCGGGTTTTCAAAAGCCAAAGCTGAGATGGAGTTAGAAGCAATTTATTGGCAGGTGGGGTGGGGTAATGCCTGTGAGAGGAGAAGGAAGACAAATGAGAATTAGACAGAAAAAGAGTTCAGATTTTGGTGCTAATCTGACACCCGGAAAGAGAAAAGGAAGGAAGCAGGATTGGACAGAGAGCCTGAGCCTGTGTTGCAGGTCTCAGAGTCTTGCCTAACGCAACTAGGAGCTCAGAGATGGTCCACGAAAGGAGTCCTGCTGGGAAGAAATGGCCAGGCCCTCATTTTCCATCTGAGCCCAGTCCTGGGCTGCAGGCTGCCTGGGCCAGTGAGGCTTCAGTCTGAAAGCGGAGGTAGAGCCTAAAGGTGCTACAGCTGGAAGCTACTGGTTCCATGCACCTCCTTCTATTCCACCACAAGTTCTTCTTGAAGCAAGAGCCCAGGTGTATACCACACGGCTGCCATTATACCCACACTCTGTACTCTCGTGGTTCCTCTCAAAATAGGTGTGATGAAAAGTAGAGTGAGACATTCCTTGTTCTCCCTCCCGGTTTTCTCCGCATCTACGGATCTAACTGGCGCCTGCACGGGGTTTTCTAGCCTATTTCCCTGTTGGTTTATAATTAATCACAATCAGCCATGCTCCACTGACCTATGTCTCTACCCTCTGTTTTGTAATGTTGATTCAGAACCCAAATATAGGCACTTCATAATGTGGCCAAGATTTCCAAGTCATATCTGACTAGCCACTGGTGCATCTGTCAAGATTTTTACTCAATTTTAAATCCTTTATTTTTATTTTTTTTAAACACAGAGTTTTATGTCCTCACCAGTTTGGCTCAGTGGATAGAGTGTCGGCGTGAGTACTGAAAGATCCCGGGTTCAATTCTGGTCAAGGACACATACTGGACTTGATCCCCAATAGAGGACGTGCAGGAGGCAGCCAATCAATTATTTGCTCTCATCATTGATGTTTCTATCTCTCTTCGTCTCTGAAAATCAATAAAAATATATTAAAAAACCACAACACCAAATTTGAAAACCATTTTGAACCAATCAGCAAGACAAAACAAAAACCCTAGAATTTTACAAGTAATAAATGCTTTAGTTTTGTTCTAAATTTAAGTGAATTAACACAGATCTTTAGTTAAATAGATTAGTGAGACAGTAAATTATTACAAACATAGCAGGTAAAATCAAGCCCTATTTTGATCATAGTTATAAACTTGACATAAACTATGAACTAGAAGAGTTTCATGTGACAAATATTATTTAAATTATAAGTGGATATTCCCTAGAAGTTCTAAAATTGACCGCTTAATTTAAAAGAAAGCCCTTTGTCCTTCTTAACAAAGAATTCTTTAAAAATATATTTTATTGATTTTTGCAGAGAGGAAGGGAGAGGGATAGAGAGTTAGAAACATGTAAGAGAGAGACATCCAACAGCCACCTCCTGCACGCCCCCTACTGGGGATGCTCCCGCAACCAAGATGCTTGCCCTTGACCAGAATCAAACCTGGGACCTTTCAGTCCGAAGGCTGACGCTCTATCCACTGAGCCAAAAACGGTTTCAGCTTAACAAAGAATTTTTAAAAGTTACATAATAAACACATAGGTAACTTAAATTTTATGGTATATATTTGTAACTTTCCCCTATTTAAAAAGACTAATGACTGGTCAAAGCTTGTTTCTCAAAGAATCTGCATCACCTTTTCTTTTTTTAAATTTTAATAAATCTTTATTACTCAGATTATTACAATTGTTCCTCTTTTTTCCCTCATAGCTCCCCTCCATCCGTTTCCACCCGACACTCTGCCTTTATGTGCTCCCCACCACTGTCCTCATCCATAGGTGTATGGTTTTTGTCCAGTCTCTTCCTGTACCCCCACACCCTTTTCCCCTCCAGAATTGTCAGTGCACTTCCTTTCTATGCCCGATTCTATTATATTCACCAATTTATTCTGTTCATCAGATATTTTTATTCACTTGATTTTTAGATTCACTTGTTAGATATGTATTTGTTGTTCATAATTTTTATCTTCACTTTTTTCTCCTTCTTCCTCTTCTTAAAGAGTACCTTTCAGCATTTCATATAATACTGGTTTGGTGGTGATGAACTCCTTTAGCTTTTTCTTATCTGTGAAGCTCTTTATCTGACCTTCAATTCTGAATGATAGCTTTGTTGGGTAGAGTAATCTTGGTTGTATTCATTACTTTGAATATTTCCTGCCATTCCCATCTGGCCTGCATAATTTCTCTTGAGAAATCAGCTGACAGTCATATGGGTGCCCCCTTGTAGGTAATTAACTGTTTTTCTCTTGCTGCTTTTAATATTCTCTCTTTGTCTTTTGCTCTTGGCATTTTAATTATGATGTGTCTTGGTGTGGTCCTCTTTGGATTCCTCTTGTTTGGGATTCTGTGCGCTTCCTGGACTTTTAAGTCTATTTCTTTCACCAATTTTCTGTCATTATTTCTTCAAATAGGATTTCAGTATCTTGCTCTCTCTTCTTCTGGCACCCCCATAATTCTGATGTTGGTATGCTTGAAGTTTTCTCAGAGGCTCCTTACACTATCATCATATTTTTGGATTCTTTTTCTGTTCTGGTTGAGTGTTTTTTTCTTCTTTGTATTTCAAATCTTTGACTTGATTCTTGCGATCCTCTTGTCCAGTGGTCGGCAAACTGCGGCTCGCAAGCCACATGTGGCCCTTTGGCCCCTTGAGTGTGGCTCTTCCTCAAAATATCATAGCCTCGGTGAATCTATTTTGAAGAAGTGGCATTAGAAAAAGTTTAAGTTTAAAAAATTTAGCTCTCAAAAGAAATTTCAATCATGTACTATTGATATTTGGCTCTGTTGACTAATGAGTTTGCCAACCACTGCTCTAGTCTGCTGTTAGGTCTCTATAATATTTTTATTTCACTCAGTATATGTTTAATTTCTAGTTGGTCCTTTTTCATATCCTCAAGGGTCTCACTAAGTTTATTGGCTTTTTCTAGAAAAGACTTGAAAAACCTTATAACCATGGTTTTGAACTCTATATCCTATCATTTGCTTTCCTCCATTTCTTTCATTTGTGATCTGTTTCTTTGTCTCTGCTTATAAGAGTTGATAGAGTGGCTTTGTATTCTAAGTTTCCTATACTGCCCAGTGGCTCAGCCTCTCCTGTTATCTGAGGCGGACACTCTTGGTGCATCCCTTTGTGGGCTGTGTGCACAGTCTTTTTTTTTAAATATATATTTTATTGATTTTGTACAGAGAGGAAGGGAGAGGGATACAAAGTCAGAAACATCGATGAGAGAGAGAGACATCAATCAGCTGCCTCCTGCATGCCCCTTACTGGAGTTTTACCCGCAAGCAAGGCACATGCCCCCGACCAGAATCGAACCTGGGACCTTTCAGTCCACAGGCTGACGCTCTATCCACTGAGCCAAACCGGTCTTGGCTGTGTGCACAGTCTTGTAGTTAAGCCTTGATTGTTATTGGTATCACTGGGAAAAATTGATCTCCAGCCTAATTGGCTATGAGGATCAGCTGTGTCTACGCTAGGAGAACTTCGGTGCTAGAGACACCCTTATGAGACAAGACTTGCAAAGTCCTCTGTGCTCAGCCTGGATGGGGCAGAGTCTCAAGGCAGAGAAGACAGCATTAGTTTCCTGTCAGCCCTGCCCTAATAGGCCCCTGTGTCTCAGTATCCTGTGGTAATTGCTGCAAACACCTCTGAGAAAAAGCCATCCTCGAGTTCTGCCCACTGCCAGATAGTCCAGTTTCTTTCCGAATGAGTATGGGTCCCAGAGTCTCACGCAGAACTGGAGTTCAGCACAGTCTGGAGCTTTTTTTCTCCCTCCAGCTTGAGAAAGCCAGCTGCTCACTCAGTTGCCAGTCTTTTCTGTGCGCGCATCTCAGTACCTCTGCCTCCTGCAGGTCCTCTGAATCTCAGCGTGTTTTTCTCTTTTCTTCTACTTGTAGAGACTTTCCACTCAGCCAGCCTTCCTGTAGTTCTGGATGATGTCCGTTTTATCTTTTAGTTGTAGTTTTGAAATTGTTGTGTGAGGCAGCAGTTTAGGTGTTTACTTATGTCACCATCTTGGTTTCTCTCTCACCTTTTCTTTACGTTAAAAAAAAAATGCCCTAGCTGGTTTGTCTCAGTGGAAGGAGCCTTGGCCTGTGGATTGAATTGTCTCCTGGTTGATTCTGGTCAAGGTCCAATGCTGCGGTTGCAGCCTAGATCCCCAGTGGGGGAACATAAAGGAGGCAGTTGATCAGTGATTCTCTCTCATCATTGATGTTTGTCTCTCTCTGAAATCAATAAAAATATATTTAAATTTAAATTAAGCTGCAAGTAAGTCCTATAGTGTCTGGCTTCAGTTACAATCTCTTGCCAAGTTTGAATGAAAGAATATGGGGCTTATAATGTTTTGTTTTCACATGACTAATTCTATTCAATTTCACCCTAGTGTTGAGCTGAATGATTTGAGTATCTATCTATCTATCTATCTATCTATCTATCTATCTATCTATCTAAAACCCTGATATACAAATAGACCAAACAGCAGAACCATTTGGTATGATGTGCACTGGCCACCAGGGGACACATGTGGAACATGGTGGGCATCAGCTGCAGCAGGATGGTGGAGCAGGTGAGCAGTGGCACCAGACCAAGGAAGAGCACTGATTGCTGTCATTGTGGCGAGCATCTGGTGAAAATTCTTCTTTGCTCCCATGCACCATGATCTTACCAGGCACTCACACTTGCTGCTGGTCCCAGCCCCACTTACACCCACTGCTGGCACCAGAGTCACTGCTGACCCTGATTGCCCCTCAGGTCTTCTCTACCTCCTCCATCTCCTGAAGGGTGATTGGGGCCAGCAGCTGCCTCTTGCACCCACTACCAGTGATGGCCCTACTCACACCCACTGCTGGAGCTGGCCCCAATCACTCTGCACTGTTAGCAGGTGTAAGTGCATGGGTCGGCACTGTCAGCGCATGGGAGCGGCAAAGGTGGGAGTGGAGCTCCTGGCAGACAGGGAACTTGGGAGCTGTGGCAGGAGGGGCCAAATGGGGGCACAGAGGAGGAAGGAGACCTGCCTCTGTGCCCATTGCAGCCTCAAGGCCCACAGTTCCTTTCCAGATGCATGAATTCATGCACTGGGCCCCTAGTCTTTACAATAACATGGTAAAAGTCTATGCATAGTCTCCCCATCAACTGAATGATACTCAGGAGGCAGTGACTGTAGAATGGAACTTCCTCTCTTTGATATTACTCTCATATTTGGTAGATTTGACAAAAGCACACTTGGTTTTTAAAAAATTGTTATTGCAACCTCACTTAATTCAATTTCATACCTATACTTATGCTTACATGTTATTTATTGTTTAAAACCTCTCCTTTGTTTGTTATCAATAGCTGTTTGTTTTTAAGAATAGTTTACTGGTTTTTGGAGAGATAGAAAGGGTAAAGAGAGAAACATGGATGTGAGAGCACAATATTAATCAGCTGCCTCTTGCACAACTCTGGAGATTGAGCCCCAAACCCAAGCATGTGCAACCTTGCAGTGCAATGGACAATGCCCAACCAACTGAGCTACACTGGCCAGGGCTCAATAGCTGTTTTTTCTTTCTTTTTAAAAAATATACTTTTATTGATTTCAGAAAGAAAGGGAGAGCGGGGAGAGAGAGAGAGAAACATCAATAATTAGAGAGAATCATTTATCAGCTGCCTCCTGCATGCCCCTACTGGGGATAGAGCCCACAACTTGACTCTGCAAACCTCCTGGTTCATAGGTTAACATTCCACCACTGAGCCACAGCCGGCTGGGCTCAATAGCTGTTTTTAAAGCAAGTTCTCTCTGCTGTTTTACACTTTTCCAATTTTTAAAATATTACCAGAATCTTCCGGTCCTCAGTATTAAACATTTGTTCCAAATCCTCTTGGCAAAATCAATGTTATAGACAACTCTATAATGTTAAATACTCAAAAACTAGACAACATGAAATCTGGAGTCAGAAGATCTGGTTTTAAGTTTCCATTATTTTTCTTCTGACTTGGGACAAGTAGTTTAAACTCTTCAAACTTCAATTTTCATAGTCATAAAATTGCGATAATAATACCTTGTGAAGATCACATAGAATAACAGTTAATATATTCCAAGTAATTACTACTTACCAGACTCAGATCTAAGGACTTAAAAGTATTAACTTATTTGAACTTTACAACCCGATGATAGTACTATTATTACCATAATTTTGTAGATGACAAAAATGAGGTACAGAGAAAATTTTAAAAAGAAAACGAGTCTGCCCTGGCTGGTGTGGCTTGGTTGGAGTGTCATCCCGTACACCAAAAGTGGGGCAGGTCAATGGGGGAAAATAGGGGACACCCGTAATACTTTGAACAATAAAGATAAAATTTTTTTTTTAAGTTAGCAGGTTTGATTTCCTGTCAGGGCACATGCCCAGGTTGCAGGTTCAATTCCCAGGCAAGGCACATACAGAAGGCAATCAATCCATGTTTCTCTCTCTCTCTTCCTCCTCTCAAATAAATAAATAAATAAATAAATAAATAAATAAATAAATAAATAAATTCTTAAAAAAATAAAAGGAAAGTAAAGAAAAAGAAAACAAATCTGAATTAACATAGATAGGAAAATGTAGAACTAATGTTTGAAAGTTTGGGAAGGAAAATTTTTTCTTCTACCTCTTATGTTCATATACTGAAGGCCTGCAAACTAAACAAACGACAGATGGACAAGAGAAAAGGCATACATTTAATAATGTTAACCTGCATGAGAGTTTGCAATAAAGAATGACATTCAAGGAAAAATTTGACTTAGGAGGTTATGAACACCATTTTAACAAAGAAAACGGGGTTTGGGCTTTGGTGGGTGATAAATCATGAGGGGAACAAATGGAAGCGAAGGGTTATTTTTGTAAGGCCTGTGTATGCAAAGGCATCTCACTGATGGAAGTTGCTCTTCTGTCTCTGGTGTGGGGACACATCTTCACAAAAGCAGATTCATGCCCTGTTTTTAGGCAGAGAACTCTTCCTGTTGCTGTTGACTCTCAATTGCCTTCAGCTCAAGATAATCCTCATGCCAAAGTGGCCTATTTGGGGATGGCACTTTCTGAGCTCCTTCAGAAGCTAAGAAGCCTGAATTCAAAACCTATTGTTCGACCATGACACCACATTGCCTCTGTTACAGTATCTGCAAATGCTTTTTTAACTATAAAGTGCCGAGCATGTGTGTTCTACCCATACATATTGTTCTACTATAATCGATATCATCCATGCAAATGCAGCAGAATGTATCTTTAAACACCTCATAGGGCATTTCATTATTCATTGACTTACCAGATACTTCACTGAAGCACAATTGGATGAGTCAAAATTACATGGGTAAATAGAGCGAAGTAAGCCAAACCAGTGACTCCCAAACGTGGCCACACATCAGAAATCAACTAGGATGAATTGCAATTTCTTGGGTCCCATCCCAGAGCTACTGAATTTTCAGGGCAGGTCCAGCAATCTGTAGAAACAATAACAACAACAAAAGACACCCCCCCCAGGTGATTCTGGTGATCGGTCAGGTCTGGGAATGACCACAGTGTGGATATCTTGAGATCCCTTACTTCAATGTGATTCCAGGAATCCCCAAGAAACTTTTCAGCTCGGTGGTCAATTTGAAGCAATTTTCTACTGCCTGACTTGTCACATATGTACTCAGCTCACTTCATGAATAACTGAACAGTCTCTAGGGACTAGGGAAGCCACATAATGAATTTCCCTGGAGGCAGGACTGAGCCCTGTGAATGAGGAGGCAGGTTGGTCATATTTTGAACTTTCCACTGGGTCACATCATGGACAAAAAAGCAATATGCACACGTACGATGTGCAATGCCCTGTACAAGTAAATAACAAAACTCTTTTCTACAATTATAAGCTGGGTCAGTAACTGGTTTACAAAAGTATAATCACTATTAGAGAGGAGTTATTGTATTTATCATATTTATCATACATATGTTACAAAATCTATTCCAACTCAGTAGTTTCAAAAATGTGTCACTCAATAAAGCTAAATATGAGAAGCTGTTTTTACAAGCATTCTTGTTTTTTTCACTAGGGACTGAAGGTCAGTGGCTGACTGACTAGGAGTCTGGGTTAAAAATGAGGGACAAGCCCTAACCAGTTTGGGTCAGTGGAGAGAGCATCAGCCTGCAGGCTGAAGGGTCCCAGGTTCAATTCCTGACAAGGGCATGTTCCTTAGTTGTGGGCATATCTCCAGTAGGGTGTGTGCAAGAGGTAGCTGATGGATGTTTCTCTCTCATCAATGTTTCTAACTCTCTATCCCTCCCCCTTCCTCTCTATTAAAAAACCAACAAAATATATTTTTTAAAATGAGGGAAAAGAAAAATATTCCACATTAGAGGCCCAGTACATGAAATTTGTGCACGGGGGAAGGGGTGCCTCAGCCTGGCCTGTGCCCTCTTGCAATCTGGGACCCCTCAAGGGATGTCCAACTGCTGGTTTAGGCCCGATCCAATTGGACCTAAACTGGCAGTCGGACATCCTCCTCACTTGTCCCTAACTGTTCACTTGACTGCTCTCCCCTAACAGCTCACCTGCCTGCTCAGTGTGCATCATAGCGACCAGTTGTTCTGGTCATTCTGGTTATTCTGCCATAATGGTCACTTAGGCTTTTATATAGAGACATTATAAAGTCACAGATGTAATATTTTACTGCTCTTGTTTTGTCATTTTTCATACCATGTGACTTTTTAAAATGTACTAACGTTTTTGTTATTTGAGAAAATGAATATGATAAATAGCAAATAGCACACAAGGTGTTCAATAAAAATATGTTGTTTTCAGTGGAACAGCCAAGATGGCGGCATAGGTAAACACCTACACTGCTGCCTTGCACAACAATTTCAAAACTACAACTAAAAGACAGAACAGACATCATCCAGAACCACAGGAAAGCTGGCGGGGTGGAAATTCTACAACTAGAGGGAAAGAGAGGGGCTCACAGAGACCCAGAGGAGTTGCAAAAAGCTGAGGTACGGAGACACGCGTGCTGAGAGAGCGGGTGCCCGAGTACCTGGCTGGCTTTCTCTGGCGGGAGGGAAACGGAGATTCCCAACGGCATTGAACCCCTTATCCTATGACACTAAACCCCAGATCCAGCCGAAACTCATATGGGGGGAGTTTAGACTGTGAAAAGGGAGAAGTGCACGGAAATTTAGGGGAGTCGCAAAAGATAGGAGGCCTGGTCGCAGTCGCGCGCACACACGGCGCTGGCGCCGCACTGAGGACAGATTGCTGATTCTGCCGCTGGCTTTTGCGACTGGGCGGGAGACAGACCCTCCCAACTGTGCCACTTCTGAGTCCACTGGGCCCCTGTTTCGGGCGAAACCCTGGAGAACTAGACTCATGTGGTCCTGGGGCGCAGGGGAGCTGGAAAGGCAGAGGTCTAGAGGCACTGCGGGCGTGCGCACAAGGACCGCTCCAGCGATTACCCAGTCACGTAAGACTCGGGGGCTGTGGAGGGCGGGGCCAACTGGAAGGCAAGGTGGTCCCTTAAGCCCTGAGACTCCACTCATCCCAAGCTCAACAGAGGCTTCTGTGGTTTCCCTGACATAGTGAAAATGCCAAGACAAGGGAAGGGATCACAAACAAAAGGAATGGAGGGGAAAAAACGACTGGATATAGAGTTCAAAACCATGTTTATAAGGTTTTTCAAGAATATGCTAGAAAAGATGGATAAATTTAGCGAGAGCCAAGAGGAGATGCAAAAAAGCCTACAAGAGGTGCAAAAGAGCCAACTAGAGATGCTAGAGATGATGCATAAATTGAACGAGTCCCAAGAGGAGATGAAAAAGGACCAACTAGAGACACAGACTGAAATAAAAAATATACAGATTCCTAACAGCATACTAGAGAAAGGCAAGAATGAAATAAAAAATTTGAAATATAAAGAAACAGAAAACACTCAACTGGAAAAGCAAGAAGAGAAAAGAATCCAAAAATGTGAATATAATGTAAGGAGACTCTGGGACAGCTTCAAGCGTACCAACATCAGAATTGTGGGGGTGCCAGAGGAAGAGAGAGAGCAAGATACTGAAAACCTATTTAAAGAAATAATGACTGAAAA
>PVJN01029757.1:0-26164 GCA_004026805.1 Lasiurus borealis
GGGCAAAGTTCCCTTTCATTGAAAACAATTCTGTTTATACACCTGTGTTTACAAAGATTCTAAATGAAAAGACCGAGGAAGAGATAATGGAACAAGAAATAACACTAAACATTCTCTTCACAGAAGCCTAAATCAGTCCTTCCCCAAAGGAAGGAAGGAGAAAAATCTTTGTATCTAGCAAACATATCTCCAGAGATGCGTGTGTTCTCAAAACTTTATGTGTAGTAATAAATGCATTGGATTATAAGGGGAAAATATTTTATCAGCCCCCTAATGGAAAACTAGTTACCAGGAGCAAGAGTTAAGAATTTGCTCTGTGTCATTTGTTATATAGTTATCCTTTTCAATTCAACAAGTATGTATTAAGTACCTATTATTCATTCAACAAATATTTATTGAGAGCCTACCATTGTTGCAGAAGACCAAAGAAAACCAAAGACGCTTCTAAGAAAAAGGAGGGACACTGTTTAATACACTGGCGGACTCAGGGCACAGCCTTCCAAATCTGAGTGAAGGAACATGCTGGGAGCTTTCATTTATATCTCCCTACCTGTGGTCTTTGTCCCACAAACACGGACTATGCTTCCGGTCCTTTTTGCAGGCCTTTCAAGAAGGCCCCAGATGTTGAGGATCTCCAGGCCATATATGATGGTCTGGCCTGGCGCTAGCATTAATAACCCTGCTTCTGGGGCAGTGCGCTGTTCACAGTAACAGGTTCTGCAAGACCAGTATCTGGGAAGGAGAGAGGGACTTAATTATAGGTTATCAGGAATGTACACTGAGCTTGCAGGCTTGGATTCAGATCACTAGCCCCAAATATCAGGGTTACATTGGAATTAGCTCTTTTTAGCCTTTTCATTGCTCCCGCCCCCCTTGTCCCACAAGCTTCTCTTAGCCTTCTGGAACAACGACTACAAGGTGTTATGGTGAACATGGACGATGACTGCTCTTAACTGCTTCCAGCTGGAAAGGGGCTGTAACAAAGGGTTAGAATCCTGTGAAGGGTTTGAAGGGAATTCTGAACTTTAAAGGCATTTCCATCCAGTTTGCAGACAGGCAGAGGCAAGCAGCAGTTCCACACACTTAGAATTTTCCTGCAGAGGAGGACCAGGTTGTGTTTTCAGCCTTGAGGGTAGAGTTGCATAGTTCATCTGGGAAGCAACCTGTTGGATATTGGCCCTGGGTACTACTGAAACAAATAGAAGTAACATTAATTAGCTGCACATTGGCTGTGACAGGTCCTATCATTTTTCCCATCCAATAATTCCCTCCCCTATGTACATTTGGTAGTGGACTCGTAACATGCTGCAGGCTGATAAGTATAGCTAACAAACATCTGGCTTGATGGGGCTTTCCCATAGGCTACCCAGTTTAGCGAGTTTCTAAGCAAGGACATGTGGCAGTGGTCCCTATGGGAGGCAAGTATATGCTAGCTAATTTTATTAGTGGGAATATGTTATTACCACTAATTTCTATTCAGTGGGGGTCCACACCCTGACCTTCTAGGACAAAGAGCAGTATTATGACTATTCCTGCAAGGCAGATGTAGCCAAGGGTGGCTTGACAAGCTGTAGTCCAACAATTCAAGCTCGTAGTCAACAATTTCCTGGCTGTGTACGAAGCAGTAATTTTATGGTTAATTCTGTGTCTCAGCAAGGGGCAGGTTGATCAGCCAGATCTGCTGTCTTCTTGAGAGTGATCCTCAGGGAGTGTTTCTGGTCAGAGGTCATCTTCCACTCAGGTTGGGCATCACTTGGCTGGTGGGCTGCCTTCACCCAGAAATGGTGGATCCAGGTATTCAGTACTGCAGCCTTGAGAACTGTGGGGGTGGTTAATATGACTGGATAGGGTCCCTTCCAGATAGGCGTGAGGGGCTCCCTTTTCCAGTTCTTTACCCAAACCTGGTCTCCAGGTTTATAAGGATGTATGGCTGTTCCTAGTGAGGTGGGTAGTTGGTCAGTAACCCATCTCTGTACCTCAAAGACAGTTTTTCTTAGTCTTTGTAGTTGTTTCTGGATTTCTAAGTTCCCTATTTCCCCCAAATCTCCCTTTGGCCGAATTAAGGGAGTGTGTCTACCATATAGAATTTCAAAGGAAGAGAAATCTACCCTGACCCTTGGGGCACAGTATACCCGTAGAAGTACAAGAGGCAAAATATCTTTCCAGGGTAAAGTTGTCTCTTGGCATAGCTTAGCCATAGTCTGCTTTAGAGTCTGCTTCACACATTCTACTTTCCCTGAACTCTGGGGCCTATAGGCTGTATGTAGATTCCATCTAATGCCTTAAGCCTTAGCTACCTGTTGTTCTATTTATGCTACAAAGGCTGGGCCATTATCGGACCCTATGGTCAGAGGCATTTCATACCATAAAATTATATCCTTCAGCAATGCCTTAGTGACTTCTCTCACCTTTTCTGTGCGAGCGAGATATGCCTTGACCCAGCCTAAAAAGTGCAGACAAAAACTAGCAGGTATTTATTCCTTCTGCTAGGCCCTATTTCTGTAAAATCTACTTCTAAGTCCTCAAAAGGAGCTTGCCCACAGCACTGAACTCCTATCGGTCCCACAGGACGCTGTTTGGTATTTTTCTGAGCACAGAGGAGGCAATGTTGAGAGACTGAGGCACCCAAGGAGGGAAGACAGTCAATTAGGTAGCATCTGCCTAACAAAGCTTCTAGGACATTTTTCCCTAAATGAGTAAGTTCACGCTGCTGGAGGACTGTCTTATGGGCTAACTGTTCTGGGACATAGACCCTATGAACTGGGAATATCCACCAGCCTTCCTTTGTTCTCTTGCCTGCTTCTTGTTGGCCCATTACTCTTTCTGAGGAGTGTACTTTGGAATTCAGGGGCCTACATGATCCATGGCGGTGCCACTTGTTCTTTTGCAGCCAGCTTGGCTGCAGCATCAACACGTTGGTTTCCTTCTGACCCTGAGTCTTTCCCTTTCTGGTGACCTTTGCAATGGATGACAGCTATTTCCTTGGGCTCTCAGACTGCTTCTAGTAACTTTAAAATCTCATTCTGATTTTTGATTCCTTTTCCTCCAGCCGTCAAATGCCCCCTTTCCTTATATATGACCCCATGGATAGGCAGGGTAGCAAAGGCATAGTGCAAGTCAGTGTAGATGTTGGCACGCTTATCTTTACTGAGTTCTAAGGCTCTGGCAAGGGCCCAAAGTTCTGTCCTCAGTGCTGACCATCCTTCAGGCAGGGCTTGTGCCTCGACTGTCTCAAAGTTTGATACCTCTGCATATCCGGCTCGTCTTTTTCCTTCATCTATGAAGCTGCTGTCATCTGTGAACAATACCAAGTCCGGGTTTGGCAGGGGCCGATCTGTTAAATCTGGCCGGCTGAAATAAACCTCCTCTAAAACTTGCAGGCAATCATGCTCAGGGGCCCCCTCAGCAACGGGTAGAAAGGTGGCAGGATTAAGATTTCTCACTGCTTCTAATGGTACCCAAGGGTTCTCACTTAACAGGCCTTGATATTGAGTCATTTGATCATGAGTCAGCCAGTGCTGCCCCCTTGCTTCCATCAGGGTGACAACAGCATGAGGTACTTTTACATTTAAGTTTTGTCCTAAATTTATCTGCTTCCTTGACTAACAATGCAGTGGCTGCAAGGGACCTGAGACATGGGGGCCACCCGGAGGCTACTGAGTCAGTCTGCTTGGAGAGATAGGTTACTGGTATTTGACAGGGTCCAAGCTCCTGGGTTAGAACTCCTAGGGCTACCCTGCTGTTCTCGTCAACAAAAGATTTGTGTCACATCTGGTAGCCCTAGTGCTGGGGCTTCAGGGAGCTTTGCCCTTATGGTGATGAAGCCTTTCTCCTGTTCAGGACCCCAGTTGATGTGTGCCTTCTCTTCTCCTTTTAAAGCTTCATAGAGAGGTTTAGGCAAGTCTGAAAGCCCTGGGATCCAAATTTGACAGAACCCTGCCGCTCTCAGGAATTCCCAAATCTGCCACCGCTAGGGACTGAGATGGCACATACTGCTTGTTTTCTTTCAGTCCCTCGCCTTCGTTTCCCTTGGGTGATCTTGTCTTCTTTCTGACAAATCTGTGCTTTTTTCTTAGACACCTGATAACCTGTTTCAGTGACTAGTCTCAGAATGACTAGTGTTCCCTCAGCACTGACCTCCTGTAGAGCTGGCCAATAGGAGGTCATCTACATATCACAGTAGAAGACACCCCAAGTCCTGTCCTGAGAACTTAGACAGATCATATGCTAGTGGGACAAAGCTCCACTAAAAAGAGTAGGAGAGTTCTTAAACCCTTGGGGAAGTCTGGTCCAGGTGAACTGCTCCTTGGCCCCTGTAGTTGGGTTTTCTCATTTAAAAATGAAAAGAGGCTGGCTTTAATATAAGGCAGAAAAAGGCATCTTTTAGATCCAGGCATGTAAACCATTCCGCCTCTGATGGGATGAGTCCCAGAAGAATGTAGAGGTTCTGAAGTGCTGAATGCAGGGTTATAACAGCCTCATTAACAGCCTGTAGATCCTGGACAGGGCGGTAGTCATTAGTCCCAGGCTTTTTGATAGGCAAGAGTGGTGTGTTCCATGGAGACCTGCAACGTTTAACAAGTCCCCACTGAAGCAACCAGTCTAAGAGGACCTGGATTCCTAGGTGTTCTCTCTCGAAGTTGGATATTGGCAGATTTTAACAGGCTGTGCATGCCCCAGGCTTCAAGTCAATAAGCACCAGGGCGTGGTCCTTAGCCAGGCCTGGAGGATTTCCTTCAGCCCAGACCACTGGGAATTCTTTTCCTATTGGAGAGGCTTTTGACTGGGGGGTATAAAGTCTCCATTCTTCCTCCCTTCGCACTGCTAGGGACAAAATCATTGGGGAGGTCTCCTCACTTAGGCAAAGCTGTGCTGAGCCATTTGGAACAAAAGTAATTTCTGCACCCATTTTGGCTAAAAGGTCTCTACCCAGCAGAGACACTGGGCAGTCTGACAAGTACAGGAATTCATGAATTACTTGAAGACCACCAAGTTGGCATCGGCAAGGGCAGCAGAATGGTTTATGAGTCTGATCCCCAGTAGCTCCAAAAATGGTGACCTCCTTTCCTGAGAGAGGCACTGTTTTCTGTGTGACTACTGAGTGGTCAGCTCCTATATCAACCATAAAGTTCACAATCTGGCCCCCAATTTTCATTCTGACCATGGGCTCGTGGGGGCCCAGCTGAAAAGAGCCCAGTCTGTCCTAGTCGGAATCAGCCATTGCTAGCCTGATGAGATCTGCTTTGAGTGGCTCTGGTTGATAGCGACTGGGTGAAAAAGGGGGTCCAGTTTTCTTACTTTGTCATTTGGGACACTCGTTCTTCCAGTGTCCTGTCTCCTTACAATGGGCACACTGGTCTCGTCTCAGGCTCACTCTTCCTTTTCCCCGTGCTCTGTATTCTTGCTTCCCTTTCTGATCTGCCTGGAGCTTGAGCCTCTAAAAACCACTGCTATGATATTGCCCCTTCTTTGTATTCTCTTTTCTTCCTCCCTCCTTGCCACACTGTCTCAGTTGATGAAAACCTTGTTGGCTATCCCCAGCAGATCAGTTATCAGGAATATACACTGAGCTTGCTGACTTGGATTCAGATCACTAGCCCCAAATATCAGGGTTACATTGGAATTAGCCCTATTTAGCCTTCTCACCATATGGTATACAATGAAAAAAAAAATCATGAAAAATTATGGGATAGGCCTTGCAAGATGTAAAAAAAAAATGACATAGAAAATAAAAATGCTAAGTACAGCCTGTAATCCAATTACTAATACAAGGCATACTAAATACCAGCTACCCAAAATAATCACCAAAACTATGACAATTCAAAGAGAAGTAAAGAGAGGTACACTGATGCAGTGAAAGCTTGTATCTTCCTTATGCCTGACACTCTCCTATACCAACTTACTTGTTTGAATATTTTTTAAACATCTAAAGAATGGGAATAGTACATTAAGTTCCCAAACAACCATCACACAGTTTCCACAATTATCCATGTTTTCTGTCAATCATTTTATCTGTCATCTCATTCCTCCCTTCCCCTCCTATGTTAAAGGAAATCCCACATGTCCTATCATTTCATACTTATCTTTAACAAATAAAGACTTAGAACACTTGTGCACATATTATAGTATTCTCACACAACAAATTATTACAACATTTAATTCCTTAAAAACAATTCAGATTCAGCCCTAGCTGGTTTGGCTCAGTGGCTAGAGTGTTGGTGTGCTGACAGAAGGGTTCAATTCCAGTCAAGGGCACATGCCCAGGTTGCAGGCTCAATTCCCAGTGGGGGATGTGCAAGAGGCAGCCAATCAATGATTCTCTCTCATCACTGATGTTTCTATCTCTCTCTCCTTTTTCTTTCCTCTATGAAATAAATAAAAATATGTTTAAAAAAGAAAAACAATTCAAAATTAAATTCCTTTATGCCATATAATATTATCTTATCATTAATGTTTTTCACCCAACCTATTTAATTTCATTTACTTACTGAATTTTTTATCTGCTTTATTTGACTTAATATTTTACATGGACTTGGTTATAGAATTGAGTTCATTTTGAAGTTTCTCAAAACCATATTTTTTAAGTATATTTTTATTGATTCCAGAGAAGAAGGGAGAGATAGAAACATCAATGATGAGAGAGAATCATTGATCATCTGTCTTCCGCATGCCCACACTCCTGCAATCCCCTACTGGGGATCAAACCCACAACATGGGCATGTTTCCTGTTGGGGAATTGAACCGTGATCTCCTGGTTCATAAGTTGATGTACAACCACTGAGCCATGCCATCCAGGCTAATACAAATTTTTGCATGGTGAATCCATCTTTCCTTAGGAAGCTGCTTCATCCTTGGTGCCACCTATGAATGCTAGTTTACAATGACTCTCAAAAGATGACATTGTGCTATACTGGTGATAAGCAAGTCTTATCCAGAGCCGCAGGAAAATGTCAATAATTCCCTTTCCAATTATGTGAAATCTATCTTTGGGATTTTATAATGCAGAACAAACATCTTCCAATAATGCCTCTTCTTCAACTCCTCAGGCTGCCATCACTGTATTCCTAGAATGTGATCTTTCATGTTAAAATTGCAATCCCATCTTCCACACACCACCAAAGTTGGCAGATAAGGAAAAGAGCCAAGGGCAGAAGGAAGAGCCAGCTGGAGCAAGGAACATCCCCCTCTCTTCTGACATGACGTTCCTTTTCAGGTTTCCTTTTTTCCTTTCATTCATTTGTTCAGCAAATATTTGTTGAAAATTTCTTCTTGCCTGACACTGTGCACTTTACTTTTTCCACTGTTTTCTGACTTATTTGCCCCTCCACCCCATTTTACTAAGCTATAATTGATATAACAGTGTTGTAAAAGTTTAAGATACATAGTATAATGGGCTGACTTGTACATATTGTGAAATGATTACCACAATAAGTTTATTTAATATCTATTATCTTATATAGATACAAAAAAGGGAAAAATGTTTTTCCTTATAATGAGAAGTCTTAGTATTTATTCTCTTAATAACTTTTAAATACACCATACAGCAGTGCTAACTATAGTCTTCTTCTTGTACATTATATTCCCAGTACTTATTCATATTATAACTGGAAGTTTGTACTTTTGATCACCTTCCTCCAATTTCCCTCCCTACCAACTCTGGTAACCATAAATGTGATCGATTTTTTAAAAATATATTTTATTGATTTTTTTACAGAGAGAAAGGGAGAGGGAGAGAGAGCTAGAAACATCAATGAGAGAGAAACATCTATCAGCTGCCTCCTGCACACTCCCTAACTGGGGGATGGGCCTGCAACCAAGGTACATGCCCTTGACCGGAATTGAACCTGTGACCCTTCAGTCTGCAGGCCAATGCTCTTTCCACTGAGCCAAACAAGTTAGGGCAATCTATTTTATTTTTAATATTTTTTCTCTTCCTTCTTCTTTTTTATTTAGATTCCACATATAAGTGAAATCACACAGTATTTGTCTTTGTCTTATTTATTTCACTTAGCATAATGCCCTCAAGGCCCATCCATGTTGTCACAAATGGCAGGATTTTCTTCTTTTTTATGGCTCAATAACATTCTATTTTATAAAGTCAGCGCCCAGAGCAGGCCACACCAAAATATCCCACAATGACACATCATTACCTGAATTAAAGTTACTTGACAGCCAGTGTAAGAAGAATATATTAACCCCCCCTTGTCTCTTTGAAATAAATCTCCCCTCTGAAAGGTGCCCAGCGTCAACCTCCTCACTAGAGCTAAGAGATCCATGGCACAGGAGCCTGTATAAACAAACCTTGTCTCTTTATTAATTTACTACTGAGGCCAAACTTTGTTTGGATTCCTCACTAATGAATATCCAAACCTTAGATTCCTTTATAATGAGCACTAATTTTTTTGTTCTGTCAATTCTTCACAAAAGTATTGTTTCTTTGTCTAGAAAAGTATCAGATGCTGGCTGAGTAGTTCATCGTTTCTTATTTCTCAGAGCATTATTGATGATTCTCCTATGTGTACACATTGTGTTTTTTTCCTCCTGTTAATTTGATCTTGTGTCAATTTTATTATTAGTTCAGCCATAAAAATTTAAGAAGGGAAAAATTCTTCCCTTTTCCTGACAATATCTATGAACTACTTTTTTCTTTATCCTCTCATCGGTCGATAAATACTTAGGTTGTTTCTATGTCATGGCTATTGTAAATAATGCTGCAATGAACATGGAGTGCAAATATATCTCTTTGACATAGTGTTTTTGTTTTCTTTGGATATATTCCCAAAAGTAGAATTACTGGATCATATGATAGTTCTATGTCTAGTTGTTTGTTGTTGTTGTTGTTTTGTTGTTTTTAGGAACTGCCATACTGCTTTTCATGGTGTCTGTATCAATTTACAATCTCACCAACAATGCACAGGATTCCCTATTCTCCACATCCTCACCAATATTTGTTATCACTTGTCTTTTTTTTATGATAGCCATCCCAAAAGGCACAAGATGATCAAGATGATATCTCATTGTGGTTTTGATTTGCATATCCCCAATGATTATTAATATCACAGAGATGTAGATTACAGCATTGGAAATATAGTCAATAATATTGCAACAAGTATTTATGGGGCCAGGTGGGTACTTGAAATATCAGGGAGACCATTCTATAAAGTATATGATTATCTAACCACTATGCTGTACATCTGAAACCAATATAGAGTAGCACTGAATATAAACTATAATTGAAAATTTAAAAAGTAATAATAAAATTAAATGCAAAAAAAAACAAGTATTTCAAATGGGCTTTGAATAATGGATAGGATTATATGTAGGGAGATTAAGAGAGAGGTCATTTTAGTGAGAGCAAAGCTGTGCCTGGCACATAGCAGACCCCAACACAGCAAATGAACAAACAGGCATACGAAAAGGCATAGAAGCAAGCCAGTCCATAGCCCATGAGAGGTACAGGGAGGAGTTCATGTGGGTAAATGTGAATAAGTTTGGTTAATAGCTATTATCCAGGGAGGCAAGACCCTGGGGACCCAGACTCAAAGGGTCCCGGAGCTCAAGGGAACTAGAATTGCAGAGGTCTAGTGGCACGCGTGCACGTGGGCACAGAGATGACTGCAGCGATTACCGAGAGATACTTGAGACCCAGGGGCCATGTAGGGCAGGTGGACTGAAAACCAAGGTGGTCTGCTAAGCCCTGAGACTCCACCCTATCCAAGCTCAACAGAGAGGCTTTTGAAGTTTTGCAAGTATTGTATCATAAGGCTGATTCCAACACAGAAATTGTCCCAGCATAGGGAAAATGCAGAGACAAAGGACCAGATCACAAATGAAAGAAATGGAGGAAAACAAACGACTGGATATAGAGTTCAAAACCATGGTTATGAGGTTTCTCAAGAATTTCCTAGAAAAGATGGATAAATTTAGTGATACCCAAGAGGAGATGAAAAAGGACCAACTGGAAATTAAACATACACTGACTGAAATAAAAAATATTATACAGAGACCTAATAGCAGGCTAGAGAGACACAAGCATCAAGTCAAAGATTTGAAATACAAAGAAGCAGAAAACACGCAACTGGAAAAGCAAAAAGAAAAAAGAACCCATAAATGTGAAGATAGTGTAAGGAGTTTCTGGGGCAACTTCAAGTGTACCAACATCAGAATTATGGGGGTGCCAGAAGAAGAGAGAGAGCAAGATACTGAAAACCTATTTGAAGAAATAATGACTAAAAACTTCTCACATGTGGTGAAAGAAATAGACTTACAAGTCCAGGAAGTGCACAGAACCCCAAAGAAAAGGAATCCAAAGAGGACCACACCAAGACACATCATAATTAAAATACCAAGAACAAAAGACAAAGAGGGAATATTAAAAGCAGCAAGAGAAAAACAGTTCATTACCTACAAGGGAGCACCCATATGATTGTCAGCTGATTTCTCAACAGAAACTATGCAGGCCAGAGGGGAGTGGCAAGAAATATTCAAAGTGATGAATAGCAAGAACCTACAATCAAGATTATTCTACCCAGCAAAGCTATCATTCATAATTGAAGGGCAGCTAAAGAGCTTCACAGATAAGAAAAAGCTAAAGGAGTTAATCAACATCAAACCAGTATTATATGAAATGCTGAAAGGTTTTCTTTAAGAAGAGGAAGAATAAAAAGGTAAAGATAAAAATTATGAACAACAAATACATATCTATCAACAAGTGAATGTAAAAATTAAGTGAATTAAAAATCTGATGAACAGAATAAACTGGTGAATATAATAGAATCAGGAGCACAGAAAGGAAGTGGACTGACAATTCTCGGCGGGAAAGTGGTAAGGGGGTGCAGGGAGAGACTGGGCAAAAATTATACACCTATGGATGAGGACAGTGCAGGGGGTGGGGGATAAGGGTAGAAGGAGGGGTGGGAGCCAGGTGGAAGGGAGCTATGGGGGAAAAACAGAAACAAATATAATAATCTGAACAATAAAGATTTATTTTTTTAAAAAGATGTTTTGTTTTGTTTTTAATTTAGCCTCCTTTGCAGTATAGATTTGGTTGGGGAAAAACTCAAGAACAGAAAATTAGTAGCAACTTCTCAGTCTCTTAAGTCATATTTCAGGCTGGAACCATACTTTAGCTAATCTAGAAAAATAGCCAAATTTTAATTATATAAGTTATCACAGCCACAACTATAATAATAGAGTTATATTTTCATTTTACCTGCACTTAATTTAGAAAATATTTATGGTACATTCTCTATCCTTTTCTTAGGTGAACATTTTTATAAAGACATGGCCCATGTCTTTTTAATGTTATGGATTTATCCAAATCCATTCCATAGAATTATTGCTTCACCACATCTGTGTTCCAGCCAGTAGTCAAAATTGTAGGGTCAAAATGGTAAGTCAAGAAAGCCAAGTGTCACTCTTTGTGGTCCCTAACAAAAACATATATGAAATTGTTCACATAAAATATAAACACCAAAATGAAGAGTACATAGAACTAAAATAACTATGTTAAGAAATTCCTTTAAGCTACCCCAAGAGTAGTTTCATGTGGATGTTGGGGATGGAGGGGCCTAGAAATAGAAGATGGAACCTATTAAGATATATTATATACCCTTCAGATGATGGGGCAGGGAGGGTTCCATGCCCTTAACAATACTTTAGCTACCACATTCTTCCTGCCACTGTTTTATCCTATGGAACTGCACACAAGATTTCATTTGCAAAAAGATTCTGCTGAAGGAAAGAAGAAAAAAAAACTTTGAAAAATCACAAGTTGTCAAAATCACAGTGCAATGTCAGCTCACACCTATTAGAATGGCTATCTATCCTATCTAATAAAAGAGTAATATGCAAACTGACCACACCTCCACTACTCCCACAAACCATGCCCACCAGCATGCCCACAAGCCAATCAGAGTGAGTATGCAAATTAACCCAATAAAGATGGCTATGGCCACAGAGAGAGCAGGAGGGAGGCTTGAGATGCCCCTAGCAATGGGGGAAACCAACCTTTCCTCAAACCCTGGCTGGCCCAGGCCACTGCTTTAAGGCAACAAAGTTTCAATGGCTATGTCAGCAGGCTTGGCTTCACTTCAGGCTACAAAGTTTCAATTGTAGAAGATAAATAAATCTCAGATACCAGGGTCTCTGCTTGGGTTGCCAGGAAGCATGGCCAGCCTGCAAACCATCACAGGCCCCTTGCCCAGGTCACCCCACTCCCCAAAGGAACCCTTACCCTGATCCAGGACACTCTCCGGGGCAAACCAGCTGGTCCCCACCTGTGCACCAAGCCTCTATCCTATCTAATAAGAGTAATATACAGATGGATCATCACTCTAACATACAAGATGACTGTCTCCATGTGGTCAAAAGATCCTACCCCCATGTGGACACAAGATGGCCACCACAAGATGGTCTGCAAGGGAGGGCAGTTGGCAGGGACAAGGCCTGCAAGGGAGAGCAGTTGGGGTGATCAAGCCGGTAGGGTAGGACAGTTAGGGGTGAACAGGCCAGCAAAGGAGGAAAGTTGGGGGTGACCAGGCCCACAGTGGGGGGCAGTTAGGGGCAAACAGGCTGGCAGGAGAGTGGTTAGGGGATGATCAGGCTGGCAGGCAGAAGCAGTTAGGGGCAATCATGAAGGCAGGAAAGGTGAGCAGTTGGGAGCCAGCAGTCCTGGATTGTGAGAGAGTAGGATTGGGCCTGAATAGGCAGTCGGACATCTTTCAAGGGATCCCAGATTGGAGAAGGAGTGGGCTGAGCTGAAGGACACCCCCCACCCCATGCACAAATTTCATGTACCAAGCCTCTAGTATATATATAAGCCTAATATGCAAATTGTCCCCTCAGGAGTTCTACTGGGAGACTGGGGGTTCGCTCACTCAGTATGATGTGTGCTGACCAACGGGGGGTGGCACAGAATGAAGAAAGACCCCAGACAGTAGCCAGGGAAGGGAGGCCCCAGCTGGCAGCCAGAAGGTCCCAATCAGCCCTGATCCCCGGCCAGGCCTAGGGACCCTACCTATGAATGACTTTTGTGCACCAGTCCTCAAGTTATCAGTAAGACAAAAATCAAGAAGTATTGGAGAGCATGTGGAGAAAAAAGAGTCCTCATCCACCATTGGTGGGAATGTAAATTAGTGCAGCCACTATGGAAAATAATATGGAGGTTCCTCAAAATATTGAGACTAGAACTACCATATGACCCAGCAGTTCCTGAAGATTTACTTGAAAACGTCCTATGCCAAATTTGCTGAAGGTGTTAACATCATAGATATTTTTATACTTCAAAAGGTCAAAAATTTGTGCCAAAAAAAAAGACCATTTGTGGGAAGTATTAATTCATTACTTTATTTTGAAGAAATATGCTTCTGAAAGTTATCGAATACTTCGGGAAACTCGTGGTGAACATGCTCCATCTCAAGATACTTGTGAACACTGGTTTAAATGCTTTAAAAGTGATGATTTTGATGTGAAAGACAAAGAACGTCCAGGTCAACCAAAAAAGTTTCAAGACCAACAATTACAAGCATTATTGGGTGAAATGCATGTCAAACTCTAAAACAACTTGCAGAAAAATTAAACGTTGCTCAGCAAACAATTTCTGATCATTTACAAGCAATGAGAAAGATTTTAAAATAAAGAAAATGGGTGCCACATCAACTGAACAGAAGACAAATGGAAAACCAAAAAGTCATCAGTAAAATATTGCTTCATTGGCATGAAAGTCTTTTTTGCATCAAATTGTGACTGGCGATGAAAAGTGGATTTATTTTGAGAATCCCAAATACCCAAGAGCATGGATTGATCCAGGTCAACCATCAACATCAACTGCAAGGCCAAATCGCTTTAGAAAGAAGACAATGCTCTGCATTTGGTGGGATCAGGAAGGTGTAGTGTATTATGAGCCTCTAAAACCAGGTGAAACCATTAATACTGATTACTACTGACAACAAATAATCAATTTGAATCACTCTTTAATCGTGAAACAACCAGAATGTGCCAAAAGACACAGCAAAATGATTTTGTTTCATGATAATGCACCATCACACACTTCTTGTTAAAAGATCTTGCCTGGGAAGTATTAACCCACCCACCATATTCACCAGACCTCACTCCTTTAGATTACCCCTTGTTCGGATAGATGGCACACGCACTTTCTGAGCAGCACTTCAAAACATATGAAGAAGTGGAAAATTGGGTTTCTGAATGGTTTGCCTCAAAATAAGAAAAGTTCTATTGGGACGGTATTCACAAATTACCTGAAAGATGGGGGAAATGTGTAGTTAGCTATGGACACTACTTTGAATAAAGCACTTTTGATGTTTCTCTTAAAATAATTGTGTTTTCTTTAACTATAAAATTCACCGTTATTAACCAATACACCTAGTAAATCAGAAGGAAAAGGACAAAAACCGCATGATTTCACTCATATGGGCTATAAAACAAAAAAAGTAAAAAACAAACTAATAAAAGAAAAAACACATCGATAGAGACAATAGAATGGTGGTTACCAGAGGGGAGATGTGATGGGGAAGAGATAAATGGGTAAAGGGGGTAAAGAAAGCGTGACTGAAGGAAACTAGACTTTGGGTAGTGAGCACACCAATGTCATATTATAATGTATACCTGAAAATTATATGATGCTACTAACCAATGTTACCCCTAATAAATTTAATTTTTAATTAAATATTTTTAATCACAAGTTGGAACCAAATCACTCAATTATACACTTTCATTTGAAGTTACTAAGCTATTATTCCAAAGGTTGAAGTTATTTATTTTAAGCAAAAAGGGTACTAAATATGAACAGTGTTTTCTTTAACACACAAATATTAACACCACTAACTGGCCCAGTGCATGGAATTCTTGCCTGGGTAGGGTCCCTAGGCTTGGCTAGTGATCAGGGCCTATTGGGGCTTTCTAGCTGCCAGCTGGGGCCTCTCTTCCATGGCTGCTAGCTGGGGCCTCTCTTCTGCGGCTGCCGGCTGCTGGCCTGGGCCTTCCTTTGTTCCGTGCTGGCCCCTGGTAGTCAGCGCACATCATAGCAAGCAATCAAACTCCCCGTCTGCTGATTGAACTTCCAATGGGACAATTTGCATATTAGCTTTTTATATATAGAGAGAGACTAGAGGCCCGGTGTACAAAATTTGTGCACAGTGGGGGAGGGGTGTCCTTCAGCCTGCTCCCTCTCCAATCTGGGACACCTTGAGGGATGTCCAACTGCCTGTTTAGGCCCCATCTAGGTAGGATGGGGCCTAAACAGGCAGTTGGACATCCTTCTTACAATCCAGGACTGCTGACTCCCAACTGCTCCCCTGTCTGCCTTCATGATTGCCCCTAACCACTTCTGCCTGCCAGCTTCATCACCCCCTAATCAAACTCCTACCAGACCAATTGATGCCTAAATGCTCCCCTGCCAGCCTGTTTGCCCCTAACTGTCCTCCCCTGTGGGCCTGGTCACCCCCAACTGCCCTCCTTTGCAGGCCCTATCCCTGCCAACTGTCCTCCCCCGCTGGCCTCCTTGTGGTGGCCATCTTGTGTCCACATGGGGGCAGGATCTTATGTGTTAGAGTGATGGTCAATCTGCATATTACTCTTTTATTAGATAAGATAGAGACCTGGTACACAGGAGGGGGCCAGCCCCCCTGTGACCAAAGCAAAGACCCCTGGTATCTGAGATTTTTTGTTTTAATATATTTTTTGCTTTTTTACAGAGAGGAAGGGAGAGGGATAGAGAGTTAGAAACATCGATGAGAGAGAGACATCCATCAGCTGCCTCCTACACACCCACCACTGGGGATGTGCCCACAACCAAGGTACATGCCCCTGACCGGAATCGAACCTGGAAGCCTTCAGTCTGCAGGCCGACGCTCTATCCACTGAGCCAAACCAGTTTCGGCAAGATTTTTATCTTCTATAATTGAAACTTTGTAGCCTAGAGTGGAGCCAAGCCTTCTGCTAGCACAGCCATCAAAACTTTGTTGCCTTAAGCCCTGGCCAAGGTTTTCGGAAAGCTTGGCTTCTTCCATCACCAGGGTAACCCAAGCCTCCCTTCTGCTCTCTCTGTGGCTGTAGCCATCTTGGTTGGGTTAATTTGCATACTCGCTCTGAATGGCTGGTAGGCGTGGCTGGTGGGAATGTCTTGTGGGTGTAGTAGAGGTATGATCAATTTTCATATTACTCTTATCAGATAGGATACTTTTGACTCTTAAACACTTTAATACTTCATTTTAAATTTTCTTGAGGTTGGAAGACAATCTTTGTTCCAATTAACTGAGATGGCTTTAACTAGGTATTTGATAAAAGAGTGAATAAACAGGTGGGTGGATAAGTGCATGTATCAAGGTGCTGTTTCTTGATGTTCATAATCCATCATATAACTGAGCTATATATTCATATGTTACTATATTCCTCAGAATCTCCATGGGCAACAGCTGTTAAAAAACAAGTCCCTATTTCCCACACTGCACACTGTCTGTGCCCACACATTTCATAGTTATCCTATCTAATACAAACCCTTTAGCTCTCGCTCCATCAGCAAAGTCCATAACACCATACTTGCCAAATCAATATGAATCTCTCTCTCTCCTCTGTGCTTCTGGAATATGTTGTTTATACTTCTCTTGTACCAGTTGGCACATTCTGCTTTATGCAATAGATTTACTTGAATTTATGAGTTACTCTCTTCTCTGTATTGTAAGTTCCTTAACAAAGGGATTTTTTACATTTTTATCTCAACCCCTGTCATGCAAAATACATTCACTTAGTAGTAGCTTATAAGAAACACATCTTTATTTGAATTGTAAAGGTGTTATAATTAGTGTTTAATAAGCAAAGAGTAAGAACTGTATGTTGATTCAGACTATTAATCAGAAATAAGGTGCAGAAAACTTGGGACAATTGAAATGACCATTAGGAGATTCTGTATAGGCAAGTGGTCTCAGAGAGGCAGCTCAATATGAGACTTAAGGCATTGTCACTAGATGGTCTGGGTGTGATCCTAACTCTTCCATTTCCTAGCTGTGTGAGTTGCTTAACCTCTCTGTGACTAAGTTTCTTATTCCATATAAGGGGTCTAATACAGCCCTTAAAACTCAGGATGATTTATGCAGATTAGATAAGATAATACCTGCAGAGTACTTCTTTTAATACCTGTGATATTGTCATACAGAAAGCAAACCACTGCACAGAATACACCATAAACAACACCCTCTGGGGACACTGATAGTGAATTATTATTAATTCAACATATAACTGCTCTATCTTACTCTTTACTATGAAGTAAAAGAAGTCTAAATTATAGAATGTTAAAGAGGAACTAGGCAAAGAGAAATTTTATTCTAGAAAGTAACGCTCAAAGGTTCAAAGGTTCAAAACTTCTTTGCATGATAAGCTTCCCAAGAATCAGATGACTTCACAGGAACAAAACAAAAAAATGGTGAAAGAAGTCATATACCCGGACAAATTAAAAGTGCCTAGTAAGTAACTCAGATTCTTAAAATCTTTTTCTTTGAATAAATAAGAAATATACCATGTTCCTAAAAAGCAGATAAATGCTGTAGTATCATATTAATTGCTAATTTTAATTTTTAAATATTTTATATCCCATTTATATATCTGGATATTCCCAGAATTATTTTTATTAGAAAGACAAAGATTCAGGTTAATTCTAGACAAACTTTAAGCACTGATAAAATTAAATAAATAATGATTGAGAAAAGTTAAGAATCAGTGAATTATGCTCCAAATTATTCAAGTTACTATAAAATACAGTTATCATTTTATGATTACCTTAATTGTAGAAATTTTCAATATCCCATGTCACTCAGGCCTTTCATTAGTCTAGATGCTCAAACTCAAAAACTTATTTGAATTGTAAAGCTTTTATGAATCATGAAGCTACCACTCAATTGTCCTAATTATGGATCAAATGGCCAAAGGAAATAATTATCCTGTGCTCTTCTGGCAGAGGGAAGCAACTTAATTATGACACATATTCCAAACATCACCAAATTTTACCCTAAACCTGGTCCTCATTCACGTAATGCATATTTCCTTGTTTTTCTAGTGTAGATTATTATTTTTTGGAGCTCATTCTAATTCCTAAAATTAACAAAATCTGCTAGTCTCAATGGAAAATACTTCTAAATGTATAAAACTTCTCCTTACAATAGAAAAAAAAAGTGACAGGAAGGTCCAGGTTTGAGTTCTGTGTTTGTCACTAACTCACTGAAGGAACTTAAGGCTAATAACTAAAATCTCGGTTTCTTTATATGTGAAGATAGAAACCCTCCACCTTCTTGTGATTGAGATAATTTAGTTCCATGCCTAACCATATAACAGTAGCTGGGATAACTTCCTGAATTATCATTATGGATTCAGAATGCTCAGAATAGAAAGACCACACGTCACTAATTCTTAGGGATTTAGGAGACCAGAGACATTCAGGGGAATACCAAGTAGCCCTTTGATCTCTGCCTCTGCTGAATCCTAACTTCCATCCTTGGATAAACACTCCTGACTATCTTCTCAGCAACTCAAAATGAGTGGAAACAACATGCATAGAATCTCAGAGTTAGAAGAGTTTCAAGAAGAGATATAGGGAAGGTCCCTGTACAGAGGTGGACAGACAACCACTCAAGGCAGATGGTGTTAAAGATCTCTAAGGAACTTCCCCATGTTCCTTGGTTACCTGTTTCAATGTTTAATCCCTACTTTATAGTTATGTCCATCTTTATGACCAACTGAACTATTTCTCTTGCTACAATTTAAAAGTATTTCCTTTTATTTGGTCTCCTGTGGAAGTAAAGAACATCTGTTCTGCATCTTTCATATAATAACCTTTCAAATACTTGAAGACAGTTAAATCACCACTTGGTCTTTCCTTCTCCAAGTTAAACAGTTCTGATCCTACTGAGCCCTCTCTTAGGAGCTAGTCCCCATTCCTTACATCACTTTTGCTGATCTTCGCTGGACCTTCTCCAGAGTCTCCATATATACATTGCCAAATGAAAAGACCAAAATCGAACACAGTAATAATGCCAAATAAAGCAGAAGGATTACTTTTCACTTCTGTATCCCGCTCTTGATAAAACATTCCAAGTGGTGTGCTTGCCCTTTTTTCCAAAAATATATTGCTTTTTCTAATCCTCTTTGCTTTGTAATCATATATATTATCATCTTGTGGTACCTTTCTTCAAGGCTCATATCAGATTTCAGGTGCTTCAAATAATCCCTCCCTGTGAGTAAGGGCCAAATTTAGAAGCACACAGCTTCAAAACATTTTTCTACCTTCTATAAAACTAAAATAGAAAAGCTGTGAAAACAATATCAGAATTCACACAATCCACAAAATAACCAGCAACCTTTATATATTGATGACATTTTGAAAACATTTTTTTCATATGTATGTAGAAATTCATTTTCTTCTTACGTAAGAATGATATAATCTGACAGATTTTATAGCAGTATTGTGTAAACAAATAATAACAGAAAATGAAAAGGTTAAATTTAAAAAATAATTTATCAATGAATTTGTGAAAATGGTGAGTCCTTCGCACATTTTAAATGAATTTTGCAATTTGGATCTACAATTGACTTTATAATTATACAGATTAAACATACATTTAAAAAATACCTGCTTGATTTAAATACCTAAGAATATAATTACATTTTCGGGTGTAGATTTTGGTGATGTAATTTTTAAAAAATAATGCAGGTTCAAATTGCATGAGTTAAGTCACAGTGCTCAGTGAGGCCCTGGGTTCCATACCTAGGATTCATTGTCAATGCTGGATAAACATATTGAGTGACAAATTATATTACTACTACCTTGTTCACAGTTCATTCAGCTCTCAAATCCTGAATCAAAAAGCCATAAGTTGAGCTAGTAGTTGAGAACCTACTATTTACCAGGCACTATGATTGACTCTGATGAGACAGTGGTGAGCAAGAGAAAAAGGATAACTGCTCATATGAAACTGCGGCAAAAGACTGCATATATTTATCAATCAATACAAACAAAAATAAGACCTCAGGAGAAAAATAGAGCAATGTTATGGCCAGTGACTGGGTGGCAGGTTTTGACTGGCAGTCTAGGGATATCTGTATTGAGAGCTGACATATGCACTGAGGTCTGAATGATAAAAAGGGCGCCAACCACAAAATGATCAGGCAGAAGAATTTTCCACACTAAAAGAACAGTCAGTGAAGTCTATGACAAGAACAAGATTCATGTTCACAAAGGAAAAAAATCAGAACTATTAGTTAATATTGAAAAAAAAAGAGGAAAAGGATTGAAAACAGTAGAATCATTTTAAACCTATCCATAAAAGCCTCAGATTCCACAAACAAATCATTCCTTCAAACCCTAGGCCCTTTTGTTTGAAGATTAACTTGTTACAAAGAGCAACAACTATTAAAATGAAATATTTTGTTGTACCTATGTAAATAAATTGCATGTATTTATTTGTTGCTGTTGGCTTTTCCAAAACTATTTAAAATTAGAATATTTTAAAATCACAGAAAGAATTTAAAGGAGTACAAATTTATTCTTATGTGGAGAAAGTTTGTTATTGCTGTCTAAATCCAGGTGCAAAAACATTTTTACTAATGTTACAAATTCACTACTTGAGAGAGAAAAGCTACCCAAACACACCTGCACCTTTTCAGAACTGATTTAATATTGTGTTAAAGTAAACATATTAAGGACATGAATGTTTAGTCATCAAAAAGTTCTACTGCCCAATTTAGTACTTAGAGTGAATGAGAAAAAAAGCTATTTGGATTCTGATAAAGATAAACCTGCATTCAAGACTTCCTTTCCAAACTCAATATTATCAGGTATTACTCGGTGCTTATGATTTCATTTTACTATGTGCTTGGTCATATGACTTACATGATTGAGGATATATAAAATATAATTAAATAAGTAAATATAAAAAAACTCACAAATTTTAGAACTAAATATCTGAAACTTAATAAGTGTTCAGTAATGTTACTAATTTTTGTTATCATTTCAACAATGGAGGCATAAAAAAAATTGTCTCTAACCAACTCAGCCAATTTGGTACCAGAATATTAGTTACCCAGACAATAGATCTTGATTTCTCAAGGACAGAATCACACTCTTCCCTCTCACATAAACATGTTCACTACAGTCTTGTTATTCTACTCATTTCTGATACCTTGGCATGTGTATTCCACTTATCCTTCATTCCTGAGATACTGTTGAGTTTCTGCTCTGGTTTTTGGCCACTGTAACAACAGGTCTCATGCCTAGACTACAAATTTAGAAACAGCTGTGGATTTGTCTTGTGTTTTAGTTCCACTCCTAATGATAATGGATTGTATGGTAATAGAGTGTGTTTTAATAAATCTTTAGACTCTTGGAGAAACTAAGATGGCAGCATAGGTAAACACCTAAACTGCTTCTTCACACAACAATTTCAAAACTACAACTAAAAGACAAAACATCATCATCCAGAATCATAGGAAGGAAAGAGAAAAGCACACTGAGATTCAGAGGAGCGGCAGAAGTCAAAAGTACAGACACGCACACAGAGAGGACTGGCAACTGAGTATGTGGCTGGCTTTCTCAACTGGGAGGGAGACAGAAGCTCCCAACGGCTCTGAACTCCAGTTCTGGGTGAGACTCTAGATACCCAGACTCATTTGGGGAGAAAATGGACTGTCGGGCAGCAAGCAAAACTCCAGAGTGGCTTTCTCTCAGAGATACTTGCAGCGATTACTGTGAGACACTGAGACCCGGGAGGCTGATGGGAAGCCATTGCTGTCTACTCAGAACTGAGACTCTGCCCCATCCAAGCTGAGTACAGAGGCTTTTGCAAGTCTTGTTTCATAATGGTGTCTCCAGTACAGAAGTTCTCCCAGTGTAGACATAGCTGATTCTCACAGCCAATTGGCCTGGAGGTCAATTTCTCCCAGTGATACCAACAACAATCAAGGCTTCACTACAACTGTGCACACAGCCTACAAAGGGGTGCACTAAGAGTGTCCATCTCAGGTAACTGGGGAGGCTGAGCCACTGGGCCCTATAGGACACCTTGCACACAAAACACTCTATTAACTCAGGGGAGCAGCCAACATGCAAAGACAAAGAAACAGATCACAAATGACAGAAATGGAGGAAAGTAAATGACTAGATATAAAGTTCAAAACCACGGTTATAAGGTTTTTCAAGAATTTTCTAGAAATGGCCAGTAAATTTAGTGAGACACTCAAGGATATGAAAAGGGACCAACTAGAAATTAAGCATATATTGAATAAAATGAAAAAATACTATACAGAAATCAACAGCAGACTAGAGGATTGTAAGAATCAAGTCAAAGATTTGAAATAGAAAGAGGAAAAAAACATCCAACCAGAAAAGCAAAAAGCAAAAAGAATCCAAAAATATGAAGACAGTGTAAGGAGCCTCTGGGACAACTTCAAGCATACCAACATCAAAATTATTGGGGGTTCCAGAAGAACAGGGAGAGCAAGATACTGAAACCTATTTGAAGAAATAATGATTGAAAACTTCCCCCACCTGGTGAAAGAAATAGACTTACAAGTCCAGGAAGCACACAGAACCCTAAACAAAAGAAATCTAAAGAGGACCATACCAAGACACATCATAATTAAAATGCCAAGAGCAAAAGACAAAGAGAGAATCATAAAACAAGCAAGAAGGGAGCACCCATACCATTGTCAGCTGATTCTCAACAGAGACTATGCAGGCCAGATGGAAGTGGCAAGAAATATTCAAAGTGATGAAGAGCAAGAACCTACAACCAAGATTACTCTATCCAGCAAAGCTATCATTCAGAATTGAAGGTCAGATAAAGAGCTTCATTGATAAGAAAAAGTTAAAGGGGTTCATCAACACCAAACCAGGATTATATGAAATACTAAAAGGTATTCTTTAAGAAGAGGAAGAAGAAAAAGGTAAAGATAAAAATTAACAACAAATACATATCTATCAAGTGAATCTAAAAACCAAGTGAATAAAAAATCTGATTAACAGAATAAACTGGTCAATATAATAGAATCAGGAGCATAGAAAAGGAGTGGACTGACAATTCTCAGAGGGAAAGGGGTTTTGGGGCATGGGAAGAGAATGGACAAAAATCATACACCCGTGAGGAAGGTGAGGGGGGCAGTAAGGGCAGAGAGTGGGGTGGGAACCAGGTACAGGGGAGCTATGAGGGAAAAAAGGAGGGACAATTGTAATAATCTGAACAATAAAGATTTATTATTTTTTTAAATAAATAAAAACACATCTTTAGACTCTTAAAATGGGGCTTATAAGAGGATAATTGAAACCCTGAGGTAAAGTAGGAGGCTTGGATGGGGAAGGTAGTTAGAACACACAGTTCTGAATAGAGTTGTTTGTTATGGTGATATCAGGTAAAAGTGATTAACAGAAAATATTTGTTTAAAAAAAAAGAGAGAGAGACAACCCATAAAAGTTACCAAACTGAATCCAACAATGAATACTTAAGATAATAAAGATGACCAAGTTGAGCTTACCCCAGGAATGCAAGGGTAGTTCATTATTAGAAACTAGAAGCCCTGTGCATGAAATTTATGCACAGGAGGGTCCCCTCAGCCTAACCTGCACCATCTCCAATCTGGGATCCTTCTCACAATCCAAGACCACTGGCTCCTAACTGCTTACTTGCCTGCCTGCCTGATTGCCCCTAACTGGCCTGCCTGTTGGCCTGATCACCCCTAATCTCCCCACCGCTAGCCTGGTTGCACCTAACTGCCCCACACACCGGCCTGGTTGCCCTTTATGTCCCCCCTGCTGGCCTGGTTGTCCCCAACTGTTCCTCTCCACTGGCCTGGTCACCCTCAACTGCCCCAGCTGCCAGCCTGGTCATCCCATGCAGCTTACTGTTCAGTCATTTGGCCATCCCTCATTAATGCCCCTGCCATCTGGTCGCCCCAGGCAACCTGCTGTTTTGTTGTTACTATGATGGAGTACTGGACAATTTGCATATTCCTCTATTATTAGTATAGATTCCTTAAATATCTTTCACCACTTTAATAGAGGGAGGGGTTGTATAATCAGCTACTCAGTAAACTGAATATAGTCTCTTTTCATGTCAAGCACATACATACATGCACACACACATACACACACTACTATAAGTGAGGAAACAGTGGACACTATCCTTTTAAAATGAGGAGCAACACAAGAAAGCTCACTATCAACACCTCCAGCCACCCATATACTGGAGTGCCTTACAAAGACAATAAAAATTTTAATAAAAAATAATTAAAAGATAATAAATTATTATTTTCAAGTGATAGAGTTACCTACATTAAAATCCCAC
The DNA here is from genome assembly GCA_004026805.1 of Lasiurus borealis. Classification (NCBI taxonomy): domain Eukaryota; kingdom Metazoa; phylum Chordata; class Mammalia; order Chiroptera; family Vespertilionidae; genus Lasiurus; species Lasiurus borealis. The sequence continues at coordinate 24,342 of PVJN01029757.1, forward strand.
ATCCCCAAATAATCTATGACATAATGATTTGTCTAGAAAGTGTATGTTTAAATAAATGTATGAGAGGAAGAAAGCATAGGAAATAAATATTCTAAGATAAGTGTGTGAGGGGGAAGACAAGGGTGATTGAAAATGGGATAATAAAAAAGGGAAACACTAAAAATTGTTTTTCATTAAAGAGAAGCCCAGGGAGCATTTAAGATCTTTGCTCCCTGGCATATGTGGTCAGTTTGACTCCAACCTATAAAAGTTTTTAACAAATGAGGAGTCTTGAAGGCACTGAGGTAATAGTATTCTATGCAATGAGGAGTACCATCAACTCAATTCTGTGTTCCTGAGGTCTTCAAGTTTAAAAGGGAGTGGGAGGCAATTCATCAAGTTTGTTTTCTGAAACAAATACCTTCAACATTCTTGACTCATGTATTAATTTTTTAAAGAATTTCCTTCCCTCCCTTTATCATATCTCCTAAATCATGTGTGAAACTTTTTGTCCTGATTGACCACTAGATTTGTGTTCTTCCTCTCATCTTTTGATATGGCTACTACAGCCAGTGCACTTCTTTCAAGCTCACCAGCATTCAGAAGATTACAATAGTTAAAAATGCAACAAAAGGAGCTCTAAGGCACCAACAGATTGTGAATAAAACATTGCTAATTGAATGCCAGACTTTTTACAAAGTCAACACTGGTTTTCTAAAATCAACATCATTCAAAAACTTATGAGTAACATAGAAACTACTGAATAATTTTGCTTTTAATTTTCATCATAATCCTCACCAGAAAACAAAACAAAACAAAACAAAACCAGCATATGTCCCTATGCCTAATAGGCATCTTTTACAGTGTATGTCCTGAGTAATAGAAAAAATAGGTAAGAGATAATAGAACAGATATATGTGTTTCATGTGTGTGTGTGTGTGTGTGTGTGTGTGTGTGTGTGTGTGTGTTTGTCTAGGGTAGTGAGATTGCAAGGAATGGACCTGGAGAGCATTATGCCAGTCAAAGACAAGTACCATATGATTTCACTCATATGTGGAATCTAATGAACTAACAAGCAAAAGAGAGACAGATTCACAATAGACAGAAGGCTGACAGCTGTCCGGGTGGAGGGGGCTAGAGTTGGGGGATTATTGAGCAAAAAATAAAAGAAATAAGCAAGGGAACAAACTCATTGACACAGACAACAGTGTTATGATTGCAGGGGCTGGCAATTGAGAAGGGTGTGGAGGAATAAATGGTAATGGACTAAGACTTGACTTGGGATTGTGAGCACAAAATATATTGTACACATGATGTGTTGTAGAATTTTGCACTTGAAATATGTGAAATTTTTTTCTTAACCAGTATCACCCCTTTTTAAAAATGGAAATAAGGCGGCAGGGCAGGGAGGGAGGGAAGCAGGCAGTGCGAGACAGCTGGGAAGGAGGGAAAAAGGAAGAGAGGGAGGAAGAGGGGTAGAGAGGGAGGCAGAAGGGCATAGGCCCTGGCTCGGTGCTGGAGACCCAGGTGTGCACCCAGGTGTGCGGATGTGGTCCCTGGGGAAGGGCTAGGCTCACCTCGCACCCTGGGTTCAGTGGTGGCAGCTGCTGCACTGTGCAGGCAGGAATGACCTGAGCCATCCTCTCTCCTGGAAACAGTTACCGATGCAATGGTCTTTAAAAAGGATCTGGTGTAGTCACATTGTCCCTTTTTAAAAATTGATAATTCTAGGGCTTAAAGCAAGGTCTGGGAAGTCATTCGAGCCAAGTCTAAGGCTGTCACTTAAGGCTGGGGTCACACTGTCGTTGCACAGGGAGACTGGGCCTCCTTTCCCAAGTGCAGGA
>PVJN01029758.1:0-26161 GCA_004026805.1 Lasiurus borealis
GGAAGGAAGGAAGGAAGGAAGGAAGGAAGGAAGGAAGGAAGGAAGGAAGGAAGGAAGGAAGGAAGAAAGAAAGAAAGGAAGGAAGAAATTCTGATACACACCACAACATGGAAGAATCTTGAGAACATTGTGCTAAATGAAACAAACCAGTCACACAAAAAAACAAATACTGTGTGATTCCACTTATGAGAGGCTCCTAGAGTAGTCATATTCATAGAGACAGAAAGTAAAATGGTGGGTGCCAGGGGGCTGGGAAAGGAAATTGTTTAATGGAAACAGTTCCAATTTTGTAAGATTAAAGCTCTAGAGATAAATGATGGTGATCGTTTTGCACAATGATGTGAATATACTTAATACCAAATAACTGTACATTTAAAGTGTATACTTAAAATGGTAAATTTTACGTTATATATGTTTTACCACAATAAAAAAAAAAAAAAAAACTATGATCTGTGGAAAAGAATATGGCAGTTCCTCAAAAATCTACATATAAAATGACCATATGACCCTGCAATTCCATTTCTGGATATACCAAAAAAGAATTGAAAACAGTCTTGAATTTATACTTGTACATCCATATTCACAGCAGCATTATTCATAATGGCTAAAACATGGAAGCAACCAGTGTCCACTGATGGGTGAAAGGATAAACAAAATATGGTATATCCATACAATGGAATATTATCCTACCTAATAAAGAGGGAATATGCTAATTGACCATCACTCTGTCACAAAGACGGCTGCATCCACAGTTGAGGCCAAGTTCCCATAAGGAGCCTTAACAAGCAATCAGCAGGGACCTGAGGCTAGGCCCTCCCCTGTTCTCATGGGGCTTGACAAGGGACTTCAGGCCGTGCCCCAACCTGGTAGGGCTTGACAGTGGATCTCAAAGTATGCTTCCCATCCTGGTGCTGGGGTAGGGGACCTCAGGCTGTTCCCCCCCACCCGAATGCCAGGCCAGGGGTCCTCAGGCTGTGCCCCGCACCAAGTGGGGTTTGACGAGGGACCTGAGGCTGCACGTCCCTCCCAGTGCTAGGCCAGAAGCTGTACCCCCCACCTGGTGGGGCTTGATGGGGGATCTCAGGCCATTTCCCCACCTGTCAGGGCTTGATAGAGGAACTCAAGGCACTCCCCCCGACCCGGTCTGGGCTAGGGGACCTCAGGCCCCCCATCCTGGCACCGGGCCAGGGGACCTGAGGCTATACCCCCTACTCAGCAGAGCTTGACAAGAATGGGACTGGCCGGGTCTGGAGCTAGCCCAATAGCAGGAGGGGAGTGGGAGGGGGGAGGAGCAGCCAGGTCTGGGTCTCATGTGATTTTGAGGTGCATGTCGATGGGTGGGGACTTGACTCTGGGTCCCATGGAGAGCCCCAGACTCTGACATTAGTACATTTTACTAATTTTCTTTCATCTCTGACACTTCTATTATAGAGAAAGGGCAAATAGCAATATTAAATTATTTCCTCTAATTAATCCCCTTTTAATGTGCATGAATTTTGTGCAGTGGGTCATTAGTTCAGAAATTAAACAGGAGGAAATTCTGACATATGTATGCTACAACATGGATGAAATTTAGCAACACTATGCTAAGTGAAGTAGGTTGGCCCACAAAGGAACAAATACTGTATAATTCATTTATGTGAGGTACTTAGAGTATTCAAAATCATTAAGAAAGTAACATAAGTTTCCAAGGGTCAGGGAAAAGAGGTGGGGTGGGGAATTACTGCTTGATAAGCATAGAGTTTTAGTTTTAAAAGATGAGAGAGCTATGGAGAGATTATAAATGTATATAATACCACTACATTGTCCATTTTAAAATGGTTAACATATTAAATGTATTTTACAGCAATTAAAAAAAATACATTATACTTGCTATGGTAAAAAATATAAATGACAGTGTCACCCCAGTAGAGATTAGAAGCTATAAAAAGTAACCTAGTTTTGCCCTGGCCAGTGGTGCTTGCTCAATGGTTAGAGTGTCAGCCTGCACACCAAAGTGTTGCTGGTTCAATTTCTCGGGCACGTGCAAGAGACAACCAATTGATATATCTCTCTAAAATCAATGTTTCTCCCCTCTCTCCTGCCCTCCTTCCCTTTCACTCTACCTAAAATCAATGAAATAACTATCCTAAGTGAGGATTAACAAAAAAATAATAATAAAGTAACAAGTTTTAAATTTTTAAAAATCTAGAACTGAAAAGTAGAAATGTCTTGATGGGCTTCAAAGCAGATTAGATAGGACTGAAGGGAAAAGTGGTAAACTGAAACTAGATCAGAAGAAAATATTTAAACTAAATTATGAAGGAAACCAAAATCTGGGAAATACAGAAGAGCGGGTATGAGAATATATGGTTAGAGATCTAACACGTTTAATTAGCATCCTGAAAGAAGAGAGAAGATGAGGCAGAAGCAATATTTAAAGAGAATGACATCAAATTTTCTAGGGTTATGAAAGATATCAGTCCACAGACAACTTACAACATACCTTAGATATCAGTCAACAGACCTTGAGAGATGCATGAACCTAGTGAAACTACAGAAACCTGAGGACAATGAGGACATTTTTAAAAAGCAATAGGAAACACATAGACTACCTCCAAAAGAGCAGCAGATAAATTGACTACTGACTCCTGACACTGTGGAAAGGTATCTCCTGTGTCCTGAAAGAAAATAATACAGACATAAAATTCAATATAGTGGAAAAATACTTTAAAAAATAAAGGTAAGAGGGTGATATCAGTGAAAATAGCAAATAAACAACTTCCAAAAAGTCCCCCTTCCATAAAAGCAATGAAAAATGTAGCAAAAATGGTCAGACTCAACTTTTTCAAAAATTTGGGACTTTAACCAAAGGCTTGCAGCAATCTGGGGAGCATTTGTTGAATAAAAATGGTTGAAGCTCCGTAAGAAGAACAAACCTGTGATGTTTTAACTTGCTCCACTGCTATCCTTGCCCTCCTGCAGAGCCTATCCCCAGAAAACTGTCATTTTTTGACATGGATAATGGGTTCCACTTTCAAGACTGTTTTTATTTGACCTGAGTCAGAGCTTGCCCAGGCCAAAAAGCATTTTCCTCAGAGCCAAATATCAATGGTACAACAATTAAAATTTCTTCTGAGAGCCAAAAACCAGCTTCCGAGAATAGGCCACGAAGTTTCAATCACACGGTACATGTGCGCCCGCACATGGTATTTTATGGAAGGGCCACACTCAAGGGGCCAAGGAGTCACATGTGGCTCATGAGCCGCAGTTTGCCGACCACTGCCTCAGAGGTATATGTCAAAACAGTTAGAAGCAATTGTTTAATTTTTAAACTACCTGAGAAGAGTGGACAACAGTGTGTAATACATTAACCCAAAAGCTTAAAGGAAAAAGCAGTGGAATAAGATGTCTACAGAGGATTTGCAAAGCTCCAATATAATCCTGAAAATCTAGAAGGCTGTATGCATATGCAAAGATGTATACATACCCAAGGATGTATGAATGCTCAGAGAAGACCTAAGATGGCTCTAATTATCCACACCAGGCTGACTCTGAGGCTCTGCCCGGGCAGGAAGTGAAGACTAAGGCAGAGTTGTAAACTACCTGATTAAATGTTGAAGTATGCCCCAAAATACACACAGAGCCCCCTAGGGTAACACTAGATTTGCTGATTCCTGGTATTTAAGGAAATCTCTGTCCAATCATTAACTGACTACTAAGCTAGTCAATCAGAGACTTCAGTGGAAATACATGAAAATAATGCAAACTCTAAAGAGTTATTTCAGGAAAGTAACTAAACAAACAAAAATTACTACAAGCAGCAGCAGCACACAATATTCAAGGGGAGAGAGGAGAATTGGATTTTCAAAGTTACCACTATATTATTTAAATGTTCTTTTTCAACAAATTATTATGAGACACACAAAAAATAAGAGTATGACTCATATGCAGAAAAAAGCAAGCAATAAAAAGTGTCCCTGAGGAACCTCTAATAATCTATCTATATGATAAAAGCCTAAGTGACCTTTACGACAGAATGACCAGAACGACTGGTGGCTATGATGCGCACTGACAGTGGGGGCAGACACTCAATGCAAGAGCTGCCCCCTGGTGGTCAGTGTGCTCCCACAGGGGGAACGCCACTCAGCCAGAAGCTGGGCTCACAGCTGGCGAGTGCAGTAGCAGTGGTGGGAGCCTTTCCCGCCTCCATGGAAGCGCTAAGGAGCGGTGAGCTTAGCAGCAAGGAGCAGCGAGCAGGTGGGCAGTAAGGAGAGAGAGGTCCTGGACAGCAAGAGGGATGTCCGACTGCGAGAGGACACAATGCCAGGCTGAGGGACCCTTCCCCCAGTGCACAAATTTCATGCACTGGGCCTCTAGTGGACTTATAAGACAGACTATATATAACCTATGTTAAATATGTTCAAAGGACTACAGAAAACCATGTCTAAAGGATTAAAGGAAAATATGACTTTTATTTCTCAACAGAGACTATTCATAGAGATAGAAATTATAAAAAGAATCCAAATAAAAATCCTGGAGCTAAAAAGTACAGTAACTGAAATGACAAATCCATTAGGGGAATTAAAATGTATATTTGAGGGAGGGCAATAAGGAAGAGAAAAAAAAGGAGACATGTGTATTACTATTTGTAATACTTTAAACAATAAAAATATATATTTATTTTTATTTAAAAAAAGTATATTTGAGTAGACAAAAAAAAAATTAGTGAAATTGAAGACAGGTCAACTGAAATTTTCATCTAAAGAACAGAAATCAAAAAGTAGGAATAAAAACTACAAAACTCCATTATAATACTCCCATTAAATAAAGTCTTCCTTATAAAAGAGAAAAATAACAGAGCCTCATAGACCTGTGGGACACCATCAAGCACACCATTATGCATACCATGTTACAAAAGAACTCTCAGAAGGAGTAGAGAAAGGGGCACAACAAATATCTGAAGAGATAAAAAAAAGAAAAAGACTGTCAAGATTTCTATATCCAGCAAAATTATCCTTTAAGAGCAAAGGAGAGGAGGAAAAAGCAAAGGAAAAATTAAGACATTTTCAGATAATAAAAACTGATAGACTATGTTACAAGAAAACTTGCCCCAGGGGAAATACTACAGGCTAAAATGAAAGAATGCTAGCTAGTACCTCGAATCCATATGAAAAAATAGAGCACCAATAAAAGTAAATATAGAAATAATTATACAAGACAATATAAGTGTAATGTTTGTTTGTAACTATTTTATCCTACCTGAAATAAGATATCTGCCAGAGACAATATTTATAAATCTGAGTTAATGTGCACAGAATGTATAAAGATGTACTTTGTAAGACAATGAGAGCACAAGGGACAGGGAGAAAATCAAGATGTATAGAAGTTTTTATATATTACTAGAGGTGCGGTGCAAGAAATTCGTGCATGGGGGGGGGGTCCCTCAGCCCAGCCTGCACCCTCTCCAATCTGGGACACCTTGAGGGATGTCCAACTGCCTGTTTAGGCCCAATCCCGGTAGGTCACAATCCAGGACTGCTGGCTCCCAACTGATTGCCTGCCTACCTTCCTGACTGCCCCTAACTGCATGTTGAACTAACCTTGCATTTCTTATCAGGGTAATACTGGCCTTAGAATGAATAAGGAAGCATCCTTTTTTTTTTTCAATTTTTGGGTGGAGTCTGTGAAGGATTGTGTTAAGTCTTTAAATGCTTGGTAAAATTCACTAGTGAAGCCATCCAGTCTTGGACTTTTTCTTGTGGAAAGATTTTCAGTTATTAACTCAATATCTTTGTTTATTTTAGGTATATGCAATATTTTTACTTGTTGGCTAAATTTTGAGTTAGTATCTTCCTAGTAATTAATTTTTCACCTAGTTATCTAATTTTTTGGCAAACAAATATATCACACACACAAAAAAAAAACTATAGGCCAATTAATATGTCTTAAGCATAAAGATGTAAAAATCCTCAATAAAACACTAACAAACTGAATCCAACAATATATAAAAAGGATTATCCACCATGACCAACTGGGATTCATTTAAGAAATGCAAGGTTAGTTCAACATGCAAAAACCACAGTAATGCAGGACATCCTATATAATAAAGAGCTAAAATGCTAATTAGATTGGTCCTTCTGGAATGACCAGTGGGTGGGGGATGGAGCCATGGGGCCATGGGGCCACGAGGCGGAGCCCCTTGCAGAATTTTGTGCATTGGGCCTCTAGTTAATAAAAGACAAAACCATATTGTCATCTCAATAGATGCAGAAAAAGATTCTGACCACAAAAAGATAAGAGAAAAACACTCAATTAAAAAAAAAATATGAAGGGAACTTCCTGAACCTATCAAAAACCCATAGCTAACAACATACTTAATGATGAAAGACTGAAAACTTATCCATCACAGGAACAAGACAAGGATGTCCATCCTTGCCAGAACAATTGAACATTATATTAGAGGTCAGAAGGATAGCAGTTACACAAGAAATAGAAATAACAGTCCTGGCTGGGTGTCTTCAGTTGATTGGAGCATTGTCCTATACACCAAAGGGTTGCAGATTCGAGTCCCAGTCAGAGTACATACCTAGATTGTGGTTTTGATCCCTGGTTGGGGCCATTTGGAGACGTAGCCAATCTATGGTTCTCTCACATTGATGCTTCTCTCTCTTTCTCTCTCCCTCCGCCCCTTCCTCTCTCTAAAAAATCAATGAGAAATTTATCCTCAGGTGAGGATTTAAAAAGGGGGGGAATAGAAATAACAGGTATCCACATTAGAAAGGAAGAAGTATAATTAACAATATATGCAGATGATATAATTTTATATAGTTCATAGAAAATTCTCAGGAACAGCTAATAAATCCCATGCTAATAGATTTGAAGACTTAATATTGTTAAAATGGCAACACTCCCAAATTGGCCTACACATTCAGTGCAATCCCTATCAAAAATCCCTTTCATACAGAAATTGGCAAAGCTAATCCTAAAAATCATATGAAAATTCATGTAACCAGGAACAAAATTGGAGGACTCAAACTTCCCAATTTTAAAACTTAATACAAAGCTCCATTAATCAAGACTGCATAGTTCTATCATAACGACAGATATAGAGATCAACAGAATAGAACTGAGAATCCAGAAATAATTTCATATTTTATAGTCAACTGATTTTTAGCATAGATGGTAAGACCGTTCAATGAAGAAATGGTCTTTTCAACAGAAGTGCTATGGCAACTGGATAGCCACATACAGAAGAAAAAAGTAAAACTCCTCCTTTACACCATACATAAACATTAACTCACCCTAGCCAGTTTAACTCAGTGGATAGAGCATCAAGCCCTCGGAATGAAGGGTCCCTGGTTCAATTTTGGTCAAGGGAATGCACCTCAGTTGCAGGCTCGATCCCCAGCCCTAGTGCGGGAGGCAATCTCTCTCACATCAATGTTTCTCTCTGTCTCTCCCCCTCCCTTCCATGCTCTCTAAAAATCAATGGGAAAATACCCTTAGGTAAAGATTAACAACAACAAAAATTTAACTCAATGTATCAAATAACTAAATATAAGAGCTAAAACTATAAAACTCTTAAAACACAGGTGTGAATCTTTATGACCTGAGATTAGGCAATATTATCTTAAATGTGACACTTAAGCATAAGCAACAAAATAACAAATAAACTGGAATTATCAAAATTAAAACCTTCTGTGCTTCATAAGACACTATCAAGAAACTGGAAAGAAAACTCACAGTTGGAGAAGAAATATTTGCAAATAACAGTAAATTATTAAGGGATTAGTAAAAAATATTATCAAGAACTCTTACAAATTAACAATAAAAAGACAAACAATTCACAATTTAAAAATTGCCAAAGGATTCAAGTAGGTACTTCTCCAAAGAAATATACAAATGGCCAATAAACACACAAAAATGTGCTCAAGGGAATCAGTCATAAGGGAAATGCTAATCAATACCAAAATGAGCTACTAATAACAAGCCTAGAGTCAAAAAAAAACAACAAAAAATGCCAAGTGAAGATGTAAAGAAATTGGAACTCTCATACATTGCTGGTGGGAATATGAAATGGTGCAGCCTCTGCAGCCAACATTTTGCCAGTTATTCAAAAGGTTAAGCATAGAATTACTATATGGCCCAGAAATTCCATTCTTAAGTACATGCCCCAAAGAACTGAAAACACATATGATTAAAAAACCTTATAGGAAAATTTACAATCCATATTCATGACTTTTCATGGCACTTTATTATTAACTAGAGGCCTGGTGCATGAAATTCATGCGCTGGGGGTGGGGCGGGGGAAGGTCCCTCAGCCTGGCCTGTACCCTCTCACAGTCCAAGACCCCTTAGGGGATGTCCAACTGCTGGCTTGTGGCTAGATGACCTGCTGCTGCACGAACTTCAACAGCTGCTGCACGTGCACAGGCTGGGCCACCACGGTATGTCCGATGAACACCATCGAGTAGGTGAGTGAAGCATGGAGGCCATTTCACCCTGAGTTCTCTATGCTTCCCTGAGTCATTGAGTTGTTCAGACTGACTGCCTTCTACAGAGAACAGCACTGGGATTGGGCCTAAGCCGGCAGCTGGACATCTCCTGAGGATGTAGCAGTGTGCCAAGTGGCAGGCGGCCAGGGAGGAACCCAAATTGGGGCCTGGCACCATGCTGCTTGCGCTCATCCTGGCCCGCTGAGCCTGCTGCCACGGCTTGGTAGTGCTGCCGCAGTTGGGAGAGGCCCCCACTGTGGGAGCTACACTCACCAGCTGTGAGCCCAGCTTCTGGCTGAGCAGTGCTCCCCCTGTGGGAGCGCACTGGCCACCACGGGGCAGCTCCTGCATGGAGTGTCCTCTCCCTGTTGGTCAGTGTGCATCATAGCAACTGATCGTTCCGTTCATTCTGCCATAATGGTTGCTTAGGCTTTTATGATATAGATAGCCAAAAACAAGTGGAAACAACCCAAATGTCTTCCTACTGATAAAAGGATAAAGAAAATGTGATGTATCCATACAGTGGAATATTCAGCCATAAAAAGGAATGAAGTGCTGACACATGCTACAACATCAATGAATCTTATAAATATTATACTACTAAGGAAAGAAGCCAGACACAAAAGGCCACATACTTATTATTCCATTCATATGAAATGTCCATTATTGGCAGATTCCTAGAGCTAGAAAGTAGATTAATGCTTGCCAGGCACTGGAGAAAGGGAAGAATAGGGAGTTACTGTTAACAGGTCTGAGGTTATTTTTAAGGTGATGAGAATGTTCTAGACTTAAGTAGTGATGGTTGCACAACCTTGTAAATATACCAAAAAAAAAACCCCACTGAATCATAAACTTTAAAAATATATGGCATGTAAATTAAGTGAATTAAAAGAATTTTTAAAAGAACAAAAGTAAAATCAAAATATTTTTAGAAAAGAAAATTGGAAATGTCTATCAGCCGCTAACTTGCAACAAAGAAATGCCTAAAGAAAAAATGCCCAGAATGAAGGTCAGAAATGTCAGAGAGAACAATGAAAATCAAAAAAACAAACAAAAATGTGAATAAATCTAAATGATCCCTGACAGCATGTGAAATAATAACACTGTTAATATTAATATCAGAATTTAAAAAGGGAACAGCAGAAAGTGAAACCAAGAACCAGGCCAGGCCCCAGTTTAGGCTGCAAGGATCTGTGCTGTCTTTGCTTGGATATCCCAGTAACCCAGCCTGCTAGCGATTTCTGGACCTTTTACCCCAGAAGTAGCAGGGAGTTGAGGACTGACCTCCCTCAAGAGGAACTTTCCAAGCCACATTTGGAGCATGTTCCCAAATGTATACCCTGTTGGGCCTTCATCAGATGTTTTAAAATAAAAAATAAAAAGGGTACACAGAATTAAAATACCCAATAACAAGCATATATAAATCTGAGGAGGATGAATGGAGTTCGAGTATCTTAAGAAACTATGATTTCTGCATGGCTCAGAAGAAGGTGTAACTGTTATCTGGAGAAGTTAATAACACATTATCTAATTTACAAACCATATACACACAAAAGAAAAATAAGATATAATTTACTGGAGAAAGTGGAAAAGCAGAATTATTTTTAAAAATCATGACACTAGTTTAAAACAATACAAGAAAAAAACACAGAAAATATAGGACAAGAGAAATACAGGGATGGGCAAAAGTATATTTGCAGTTATAATACATGAATAAACTTCCATGTATTCACAACTGTAAGCCTACTTTTGTCCAACCCAGTATATAATAAAATTGTGGATTTAAACTCAAATAAATAAGTATTTACATTCAATGTAAATAGGTTGAATGTTCCAATTAGAAGACAAAAGATTTCAGACTAGGTGAAAAAAAATAAAATTGCATAATCTTTGCAGGAGACATATTTAAAGTATAAGAATATACTTTAATATAAAAGTAAAATGATAAAAAGATAACAAAGAGATCATGCAAATATGAGCCTAACGGACTCTGAAATAGCTGTATTAGCATTAGACATAATATACCACAAAGGCAAAGATTTATAACTAGAAATAAAGAAAATCACTTACAATAATTAGTCTCAATTCGTTTAGAAGATAAAACAATTTTAAATTTGCATGCCCCTAAAAACATGGTCTCAAAGTATATAAATAGAAATTGGCAGAACTACAGAGAGAAGACAAATCCATAATCATAATGAAACTGTATAATTATCTTAGTAATATATATCATATAACAACCAGACAAAAATACAGGAGTAAGATGTGAGTAATACGCTTATCAAGTTAGCTGATGATAGGGAACATTGAACCCAATTCTTTTCAAGTACACAGGAACATTTGAGAAAACCTACAATCCATATTCTGGACATATGGCACATCAGCAAGTTTCAGAGGATTAAAATCATGAAGAGCAAGAAATTTGGGCAATGTAGTTATGCTGAAGAAGAATAAAATAAGAAAATACACGTTTGGAAATTTTAAAATATTCTTCTAAATGACCTACAAATCAAAGAAAAATACATAATGGAAATTAAAAATTACATTGTCACAGTTTACATGGGCTATTATAACAACCACAGCACTGGCACCTAAACAGCAGACATTTATTTCTTGCTGTTTGAGGCGAGGAAGTCCAATATTAGGGTACCAGCATGGTCAAGCTCTGGTAAGGGGCCTCCTGCTGGCTGCCTTCTTGCTTTATCCTCATATGGCAGGGGGAGAGAGAGGACGAAAGCTTTCTAGGCTCTTCTTACAAGGCACTAACCCCATCATAAGGACCTCGCACTCATGACCTCATCTAAACCTAATTACTACTCCTTAAAAGACCATCTCCAGGGCCATCCCATTGGGGGTTAGGACTGCAACATATGACTTTGAGGGGGGCACAATTTGGTGTACAGTATCTAGTAAACAATGAAACAACCTCAAACTCTATATACTGCACATCAATCATTATTTGTAAGGAAATGTATCACCTTAAATGCAGATATGTATTAGTCAAAGAGAAAAATTGCAAATTAACAAATTAAGTATTCGTTGAAGATAAAAATTACAAATTAACAAATTAAGTATTCATCTCCAATTAGAGAGAGAACAGCTACAAGAAAAGAATATTATGGGCCAATTTCACTCACAAGTCTGGATGCAAAAATCCCAAACAAAATATTAGTCATTGGAATCTAATCAATATATTACAGGAATAAGCTAATGAACAAGTTATGTTACACAGTAGTCATCTAGGAGTGATAGAATTAAAGATTTTTATGCTGTTTTTTATAATAATCTTTAGAAATTTTCTAAATGAGCACTCGTTTTATGAATCAAGAAAAATGTTTTTGAATTAATAATATTTTGCTGATCTCTAATTTTTATGAAGTCAACTACTTAATGAATGGTAAGAAGAAAAGAACAAGGGCTAGCCACTAAATATCCATTTCATCTGAGTAATCATAGGCCACAGAATTTTATGTGTCTCAGTGCCTATCTGGTTGAGAACAAAGAAAGGGTGAGTAGGAGTAGAAGAGGATTTACAAAGATAGGGATGTGATAATAGCAATTCATAGGCTTTTTGCCCAGACATTAAGGGAGCAATCTCATACACAAACATGTCTATAAATAGAATCCATACTGCACTTTAATGAATAATTTAAAAGCACTTTGCAAACAGGGTTAAGAAAACAAAAACCTAAATGCTCAAAAATCAATAGTTCTGTCCTATCCCAACCTGGTGAGTTACAGAAACAGACATTTGAGTTTTATATTATTTTTTAAGAAACAATGGAAGATGATGGTTAAGTATCAAAAGGTTTAAAACCATTTACAAGCTCTGACCTAATAATTCCCTTTAAAATTTTATTCTTCATAAATAATCAGTGATATACACAATTATTTTTGTATAGAATATTTATCAAAGCATTATTTATGGATGGTAAACGTTTTAAAGCATGTTTGTCCAGCTATAAGAAAGTGGTTTAATAAATTGGGACACCCACTGAAATAGTATGCAGCCATTCAAAAACACATTTTAAAAGAATATGATGCAGGAAGTGTCACTATACAGTACAAAGAAAAAAAGATGTTCATAGAACACATTACGGAATTATTTTCAACTTTTAGAGAATATGCATACCATATACACATAAAAGTAAAAAAAAAGTATTGATTATCTTTGTGTAGTGATATTATTGACAATGATCATTTTGTCCTTCATACTTTCTACTTGCTCCAATTTTTCTACAAAAGTATTTGTATTAATTTTATAAATATAAAAAGTATTTTTAAAAAGAATAAAAACCAGACTCCCTGAAATAGAGTCAAACACCCTTTATCAACCCAAACCCACTTCTACTGGGGATAACTGGGAAGTCAGTACAGGTCAGACACAGAAGTTTTCTATAGCTGCATAACAAACTATCTCAAACTTAGTAACTTAAGACAATACACATTTATTATCTGTTTCTGTGGGTCAGGAGTCGGCTTAGGGTTTCACAAGGCTGAATCAAGCTGTTGGTTGGGCCATGTTCTCATCTGAAGGGTCTACTGCAGGAGAATCCACTTCTAAGCTCACTAAATCCATCGGGGTATGTTTCCTGCTGTAAGACTGAGGACCCCTGCTTCCTACTGGCTGTCCCTGCAGGCTGCCCTCAGCGCCTGGAGGCCACCCGCATTTCTTGCCATTTGGGCTTCCCCAACATAGCCACTTACTTAAGCCAGCAAAGAGAGTCTCTAAGTAAGTTTCTAGCAAGACAGAATTGTATATAATACTATAGAATAAAGAGGCAATAGGCAAATTGACCATCACTACAACACACAAGATGGCCACCCCCATGTGGTCAAAGATGGCTGCCCCCATATGGACACAAAATGGCCACCTCAAGATGGCCAGCAGGGGAAGGCGGTTGGGAGAAACCAGGCCTGCAAGAGAGGGCAGTTGGGGGCAACTAGGCCTGCAGGAGAGGACAATTGGGAGAGAGGGGACCCAGGCCTGCAGGGGAGGGCAGTTGAGGGCAACCAGGCCTATAGGGGAGGGCAGTTAGGGGTGACTGGGCTGGTGAGGGAGGGCAGTTGGGGGCAATCAGGCCAGCAGAGGACAGGTGGGGGCAACCAGGCCGGCAGGGAAGGGCAGTTGGGGGTGACCAGGCCTGCAGGGGAGGGCAATTGGGAGCAACCAGACTGGCAAGGGAGGGCAGTTAGGGGTGACCGGACCAGCAGGGGATGGCAGCTGGGTGACCAGGGCTGCAGGAGAGGCGATATAGGGTAACTAGACCAACAAGCGAGGGTAGTTAGGGGCAATTGGGCCAGCAAGGAGAGCAGTTAGGCGTCAATCAGACTGGAAGGGGAGTAGTTAGGGGTGATCAGGCAGGCAGGCAGGTGAGCATTGGGAGCCAGCAGTCCTGGATTGTGAGATGGATGTCCCAGATTGGAGAGGGTGAAGGCAGGACTGAAGGACACACACCCCTTGTGCACTGGGCTTCTAGTCCTATATAATAAAAGACTAATATGCAAATAGACTGAACAGTAGAACAACCAGAACCAAACAACTGGTTGCTATGACATGCGCTGACCACCAGGGGGCATGTGAGGAACATGCTGGATATTGGCCACGGCAGGATGATGGAGGTGAGCGGGGGCGCCAGACCAAGGTGGAGTGCCAGTTTCTGTCATTGGGGCAAGCCTCTAGTGGTTACTGAAAACTCTCGCACCTGCTTCCAGCGCTGGCCTCACTTGCATCTGCTGCTGGAGCCACCATTCGTACCCACTGCCAGTTTGGCCCCCCTTGCACCTGCAGCAGGTTTCAGAGCCACACTCACACCCACTGTCGGTGCCCAGTGCTGGTCCTGATCACTCAGCGCCATCAGCAGGTGTAAGTGGCAGCTGCCAGCCCTGATCACCTCTGAGGGCTTCTCCACCTCCCCCTGCTCCTGAGGGGTGATCAGAGCAGCAGCTGCCACTTCCACTGGCTGATGACACCAGCCCCACTTGCACCCGCTGCTGAAGCCGGCCCCAATCACTCTGTGCTGTCAGCGGGTGCAAGCTGGGTCGGCACCATCAGTGCATGGGAGTGGAGGTGGAGGGAGCAGGGCTGCCGGCAGACAGGGACTGGGGGCCACGGGGGATGGGGAGGGTGAATGGAGGATGGGCCGAGACCCACTTCTGTGCCTATGGCAGCCTCACAGCCTACAATTCCTTTCACGGTACACAGATTCATGTACTAGGCTCCTGGTGTAACATAATCATGAAAGTGACATGTCATCACTCTTTCTATATACCTTGTTAGAAGCAAGTCATAAGTCCCACTTCCATGGGAGCTGATTACACAAGGGCATGAATACTAAGAGGTGGGGATCATGGTGGGGCCACCTTCATAGAGCCTGTCCACTATATGTAGCCTCCCACTACAGAGCCCAAGCAAAGTGAGGAAGTTGGCACTTGGATGTGAAGACTCTTTTGATCAATCAACCACCCTAAACACAACTGAACCCTGCTCTCTACATTGCTGAGGCAATAGAGCACTATACAAATTGAAGGGAGAATTCACCATGGGTCACAGTTAACACAGAGAGTTTCAGCAGGTCCCGTGCTAGCCTTGAAGCATTGTTAAGATTTAGAACGGTGGAAAGAAATGAAAAAGGGAAATTTTTCCTCTGCAATAAGGAGAGGAAGAAAGGCAGGAATTCCCAAGGTGGGTTCTGGAGAGAGTAAGTAGGAACACAAACCAATATAATATCTAACCTCACATTCTAATTGGTCCCTGGTTGTCCAACACACTTGCAATACCTACAACAAGACGTAGAGAGGAACACTATGTGAGTTTTGGCTAACTTTACAACACTGACATCAATTAGCCTCCACAATATGGTAAATATCACTAACATTTACCAGTATCCAGTTGTACTAAACTTCCATGACGTGGAAGACTTCACATCCCTGCCCCATTTGAAACTAGGTGTGGCCAGAATGACTCCTTCTGGCTAATAAAATGTGAGCAGAATGAACCAGCAACCCTTATAAAGTGATTAACTGCTGGTACAAGAATCTACATGTCCTAAAGGGGCCCAGATCTAGGACATTTAAGAAATAATTTGCCAAACTTATAGGAAACAAAAATCTCTCCTTCTCAGAAACAATTAGAGAGTACTAAAACAGAGCTATACAATAAACAATTATTATTGGTTAATGCTTCTAAAGAATATATGTACCAAAATCCTATATGAAATATTACCATATTGGATCCCATAATAATATTAAATGTAGTACATCATGACAATATATATCCCAAGAAATCAAAGATTAAAATATTTCATCTCAGTCACAGTTTAAAGAAGAAAAGTATAACATAAAATCATCTAAATAGATACAGAAAACTATTTGACAAAATTCAAAATCTAATAATGATTTTTTTAAAAAAATTAAATCAAACTGTTAGTAGATGAGACCATCCTTAACCTAATATAAGGAATCTATAAAAAATTTTAAAAAGCAAACCACATTGAAAGCTTTAAAAGCATCCCCTTTAAAGTTGAAAACAATATTAGGATAGCCTTATCACAACATTTGTCTAGTGGTCCAAACAAAGGGAATAAGACAAAGAAAAAATATATTTAAAGGCTAGGAAGGAAGAAATGAAATTATCATTATTTATAAGGAGAAATTAGAAACAGATTTACACATTTATGAAATCTGGTATGTTTCAAAGATAACATTACAGGTCACTGGCCAAAGGATAATAAATAATACTGTAGAGTGGTGAAGACCTGGAGGGAGGGATAGAGGCTAGGAGCAGTAGAGTAAATGGGGGGAGGGAGAGGTGGTGTTGGGGTAAACAAGAGACATCTGTAATACTATCAACAATAAAAAATATACAAAAATAAATAAAGAAAAAGTACTGGAATAATTCTAAAATTATGCCTCTATGTCACACCTCACACAAAAATAAGTTCAGAGTAGAATACTAAAAGCAAATATTCAAAGAAGATTTTAAAAGAGCAGGATATCTTATTACCTTGTGGTAACAAATAATTTCTTAAATAAGACTTAATAACCACAAACCATAAGAAAAAAATTGATAAATTTGACTACATTAAAATTAAGCATTTGTTCATCAAAGCAGCATTTTAAAAGGATAAAAATAAAAATAGGACACAAATAGAATCCAGAACATATAAAGAAATTCTAAAAAGCTATACAAACAACAACCCAGGCAACAAACAGACAAACATTATAATGAATACAATATATAGAAGAGGAAAGCCAAATGGATAAGAAGTCTTCAGATGCACTAATAATCAAGAAAGTGTAAATTAAAACAGTGAGATATTTAATATCTAATAGACTGACAACAATTAAAACGTCTAAACATACAAAGTAATATTAGCAAGGATGTGAAGAAACAAACCCTTTGAAAGTATTTTAACAACAGCTCTGAGGTTGGAATTGGGCCTACCCTACAACCCCACTTGTAGATGAATACCAAGTCTCCTCTCTTCTGAGTGCCCAGCACAGAGGAAAGGTAGGCGAATGGGACATGGAATTAGCTGCTGTGGGGGAGGGAGTAGCAGTAGCAGCGGGAGGAAAAGGGGAGGACCCTTGCTAAGAGAAAAACTTCAAGTGGAACACAGGCCAGGTAAGATAATATCAGATACAAATCTTGCCAGGAGATGAAACAGGGGATCAGAACCATGCTTACTTGGGGCAACCTCCTCCCAAACAGCAGCTTGATTAGTTTATCTTCTACAGCCACTCTGATCATGTTATTTCCTTCCTATTTAAACTTCACCAGCTAAAACTTCCTAGAGCAGAGTTCCAACATGCGTCAGTTTCCTATGGATGCTCTAACCAATTTCCACATTAGTGACTTAACACAAATCAATTACCTGACAGTTCTGGATATCTGAAGTCAGACATGGTTCTCACTGATCTAGAATCAAGGAGTCATCAGGACTGTTTTCCTTTCTGGAGGTTCTTGGGAAAAATCCATATTCTCTCCTTTTCCAGCTTTTGGAGCTTCAGCATTCCTTGGCCCATGACCCTTTTTACATATTTTCAAAGCCAGAAATTATAGGTAATCTTCCTCATTTCACATCACAACACTGACTCCTCTGCTTCCCTCTTCCATATTTAAGGACCCTTGTGATTACGTTGGGCCTGCCCGTGTAATCCAAGATAATATCCTTATTTTAAAATCAGCTGGTTATCAACTTTCATTCCATCTGCTATCTTAGATCCTCTTTGCCAGGTAATACAACATATTCACAGGCTCTGTGGTAAGAATGTAGAGTGCTTTAGAAGGCCATTATTTGTCTACCACACAAACTCTTCTCAACTCTCCTTATACACACACCTCTAGTAGAGTCCCAACCCTTTCAAAATTCTCCTCATGCCTCCAGACTCAGCACCATCACATACCCTGTCCTACCATTACATCAATCTACTTGTCTTTTTTCAAATTGATTTATACACATCCACGCCCAAACAATTACAAAGGCTACTTCCGCTCTGAAGCCTTCTCAGATTCCCAGCCTAAATAAATGACTCCTCTTCAACACACTAACCTAGCTTTCTGTGTATTCCAATTGCAGCATTGGGCGTGGCCCCCTTTAATCATCTGTTTACATGTTTTTTCTTAGGTCCAAAGTGGTGAGACCTTCAATGATAAGAACTCTGGCTCATTCCCCTGTGGTTTCCCAGATCATACCACAGGGCCTGGCAAAGAGGAGACATCAGAAAATACTTCTGAACCTTGGAGAAGGAAGAAGAAAGCTGCCCTGGGTTTCCTTCAACAGAACAAAGGCAAAGAGTAACCTGGGTTAAGTGTACAACCTACTGGACCAAAGAACTAGTTAAAATGTTCATAACATTGGTGTTTCTATCTGACTCCCTCGCCCTTCTCTGAAATCAATAAAAAGAAATATTTTTAAATGCTCACAACGAAACACCTCAACAATCTACTGCTTAGTTTGATGCACAATTTATTATTATGTGGAAGAATCTCTGTACCACAAGTAACATCTATTATTTTCTATTGCTAACCTGTGGAGCAATTTCAAGAAAAACAAAGAATTTATCTAAATAATTTACAAAGAGTTCTCAAAATTATAGGAGAGTAGATGTTGCTCCAACACAGCAGAGATACCTGGCAACTGCCCAACAGCCCCACCACATACTCAGAGGGCTCGTTCACTCTCAAGGAAGGGTGAGAAGCACCAAATCAGTGAGTGTGAGGAATGCTATAATCAACCCAGTTAAGGGAAGAACAAATTTCCTCTATTTACAACTATCTGTATATATTATAATAAAGGCACATTTTAAAGAGGGTGGTTTTAATCAAACAGAATCTCGTTTAATTTCAATTATTTGCTACTTGATGTCCATAGCTAGCAAGAAAATTTCCACCTGGGGAGGAGATTAAGCAAGGGAATGGAACTGTTGAGTCGGCACAATTATCCACTTAAAAAAGAGTTAATAACATGGCTTGAGTTTTTAAAATGCACGCTTCCTTTCAGGTTCAATAAAAGTCTCCTGTTCTACTTTTCTTTAATAGTGGGAATTCTGAAATTCATTTTAAAACATACTCCAAAAATCACTCTCACACTGGAAACGTTGAAAGTGAAAAAAACAGATGGCACATGTTCAGCACCATGGACAGTGACATCCGACTATGCCTGTAAGAGTCCCTGCCACCAGGACTAAGAGATATTAAAGGACCCCCCTCCACCCCCTGCCCCCAAAACACACAGTATTCATCCTAATGTTTAAGTTTGGGGGTGATTCTAACACATGAGCAGGTATTATTCTTTGTTATGGCCCAAAGGACCAGCTTTCTTTACCAAAGAGAACAATTTCTATCTACCAAAATCTGATTTAGTAATCATTTTTACAGTTGAGCACTGAGATTTTTGTGACACATGGCTATGAGTTCAGAAATTGGCTACAGGTCAAGGAACTTAAATTATTGAAACTGAAACACAGCCTCCAGTCTTGAATGGCTAGATTGTTACAAGGACCTCATGGGATTTTTGCAAATATAAATGCAGCATGCTCAGAGCTTCCCTCTAACAGCAGAGAGAGAGATAGCTTCTTTTTAAACGTCTAAGAAAATGAACATGTGTTGAAACTTTCTCAGAAGTACTTAAAAACAGTAACAATAAAGCTGTATATTTTCTCTAAACCTGCATATTAATAATGACATCTGAAAAAGTGACATTCTGACATCCAACATCACCAGTAATCAGCACCACCTGTGACAACACTAACCACAAAGCCCCGAATTCTAAAGAGGATACCCAATCTTTTTAGTAATAAAGAGTCCTTTTACTATCAAACCTCTTTCACAACTTTACAATATTGAGTATTAACTAAGAAAACACATGAGGTTATACGTGTAATGAACTTGCATGTGTATATAAACAGCAGCATCCACATACAAGGAGAAAACAATGGTACTTCAAAGTAATCAGCACCAGTTGGTCGGTGACTGTATTTACATTGGAAGACACCTTGGTTTCCCACGTGTCTCCAAGTCTGGAAACACCATCTAGAATTTCTCCAGCGCCTCTAAGGTGAGCATCAACGTGGTCTACAGTGATTTTCTTTTTGCCAGCAATCCCTGCAGAGTGCCACTGTTCTTCAGCCTCTTTGGACCAAAATGGGCCTCTCTGAGACATGTTAACATGATGAGTTTGTTCCTGTGCATGAGACTGGCGGCCATCAGCTATCTCCGACAGGAAAGCTGCCCGGCACACTTCCTTTGTTCCCATATCTAAGCCAAGTTCAAAGAACAGCAAAGGGGTTGCAACACTCACCCCCTAAAAGCAAGTTAAATTTCAGAAGGACGTGCGAGGACCTGTGCCCCGAGAACGGCTCGACCTAGAGAGACCTGGTCCAGGCCTACTTGCCCTTAGTAGTATTTATTCCTTTCGGTGAATCGCACACCGTAAACCCTCATCAGCCCAGAGAGAGTCCCGCCCGCCGGGCGTGCAGGCCCTGGATGGAGTCCGTGCTGCCTCCAAGGGAAGAAGACAGGAGGAAGAGAAGCAAGCCTGCACCCGAGATTTTAAGACCTGACTTTCTGTTAACTTCCCAAACGTGTCATGTGAGTTACAGATTTCAGAGCCGGGAGAGAAATGTACAAAAGCCACCCAGGGCAAGAAAGAGAAGAAAAAAAAAAAATAATAAAATAAAATAAAATAAAATAAAATAAAATAAAATAAAATAAAATAAAATAAAGTAAAGTAAAATAAAATAAAATAAAATAAAATAAAATAAAATAAAATATATAAAAACTTCCACTGTAACAATACTTCCAGGGCAAAAAAAAAAAAAAAAAAAAACTTGGGGGAAAAAAAAAAAAAAAAAAAAGAGGAAACGGGCAACTGCCTCCAGGTCAGCCTGCGCGCTGCACCCTCGCTCGGACGCGGGGTCCACGGAGCAGCGCAGACAGACCCCTCGGCTCCGGGGCGGGCAGCGGCGGGAGGGAGGGAGGGAGGGAGGCGCGCAGAGGGAACCGCGTGCGGGTCCGGCTCTCCCTCCGGGTGGAGCTCCGTCCCCGCGCGCCCGCCGCAGCTCCCGCGTCCCGCCGCTCCCCGGGCGCCGGGGATGATGCCGCCGCCGCCGCCCCCACCGCCCCTCTTTGCCAGTCAATCCTCCGGGCGCAAGTTTCGGTCGTTGGAAACTTAAGCCTCGCGAACAAAATCGTGGCAGCTGCTCGCCCCTAAAGCGGAGCCCCGGCAGCCGTTACTTGAAGGCGGTGGTGTCTCGCCGACAACTTCTGGGGGGGGAGTGGGGACAGGGGGACCGGCGGAGCCTCGTCGGCCCCAGTCCCGATGCCCATCCCCGCCCCCTGCCCCCCGCCCGGACTCGGACCCCGGCCGGCGCCGGCCGCTCCGCGAGGTGGGCCGCGCGGCGCTAACCCCGAAGGCCGCGGGCAAAGAAGAGGGGACGCCCGGGGCCCGATCCGCCCGCCGCCGGCCCACCCGCCGGCGCCGCAGCTGCCGCCCAAGTTGCCCGGTCCGGGCGGGGCCTCCGCTCGCTCGGCCGCTGGGGACTTGGTCCCGCCCGAGACGGGCGCCCCCACTTTCCACCCCCAAAGTTGGCGGCCGCGGAAGGTCGCCGCCCCGGCCACGGCCTCCCCTCCGCCCCAATCGCCACCGCCTGGCCCGGACCCCCGACCCGGGTGTGACCCCAGCCTGGGCCCTGACCCCAACGCCCGGGGCCGGGTCCCCAGCTCCACCTGTGGACCCCGCCCCCGGCCCCGCCCGCGACCACTCACTCACTCACTCACTCACTCACCAGAGGGCGTGCCCGCGGGCGGGCGGGAGGCCGGGCCGAGGTCGAGGGTTGGGGGGACAGACAGGGTGATGATCCAGGCGGTGCCACCGGGCGGAGCCTGAGGCGACCGGCTCTGAGAAGTCTGAGGAGACGGAAGAGATTGAGGCACTGAGAGGCGACTGAGGCGGCTGAGGCGGCAGGAGCGGTTCCTCGCGCTCCAGCCGCGGTGCTGCGCGCGGCGTGGGCCCGCCCCCCTCGGCGCGGCGAGCCAATCCCGCGCCGCGCGCCGCCGCGGGCCCCGCCCCAGCCCGAGAGCAGAGTCCCGCGAAAGTGGGCGCCGCGGGCCAATCGGACGACGGAACATCGAGTGGGCGGCCAATCGGAGCTGGCGAAGCTCCCCCACCCCCCCCCAGAAAGAAACCTACAAGCGTCGCGGGGGCGGGGGCTGAACCGGACCAATAGCGGCGGGGGCGGTCCAGAAAGTTGAGGCGGACAGGAGGCGGCCACTGGCCAAAACGGGTCCAGGGGGCGGTCCGCTGGAAGGGGGGCGTGGCCAGAGCCGGGGCGGGGCCTCGAATAGGAGCGGAGCTGGAACTTGCGCGGACCAGTGACTAGCCCGGACGGGGGGCCTGGGGCGGGGCCGGGGCGGAGCCCCTGTGGTGGGGTGGGGCCGGGGCGGGGCCCTGGCTAGGGCGTGGCCCTCGGTGGCCAGGGCATCCCAACCGCCCGGGGCCTAGCACCTCCCGCAGCTGGTGCCCGTTCCCTCCTCTCCAGGGGGGTCGGGATCCCTTGGTGGTCAGTCAAGCAAAGTCCTCCCGGCCTCCTGGCCTGTTGCCGAGACCCCGCTGGGACCCTCCTGCTCCTCCCCCAGCGCCTCGGCAGGTGCTCCCTTCCTCCTCCCACGCCAAGGGGTCCGTCTGTCTAACCCAAGCAGGTGGGCTTGCGCTTGAAAGTTCGCAGGTGCCTGCGGTCTGCACACCTGCCCGCACGTGGCCCAAGGACGAAGCCCGAAGCCGGCGGAAAAGCTAGCCAGTCCTGGACGGAGCATGCATGGCCTGGTGATCCGGGCCGTGACCCTTTCACCGCACCTCCGGGGCTGGGGTCTGCTGTCTTGTTGCTCTTCTGTTGGGCTCCGAACCCTTCGTGCCCCATCAGTGTATTGTGGCCTATTCTCTGCAAGGATTATTCCTTCCAGCGCAGCCTCCACGGCACGAGCCCTCTCACGGGCATCGCGGGGAACTGGGACCCCTGGGAATTGCACCAGGGTCTGGGGGAGCCGGCCAGGCACAGTCCTGGTGCATTGCCTTCGCTGGACCCCGGAGTCCTGGACGGTGCTCCTTCTTGCTCAGCCCCCTTCCTCCACTCTGAGCAGGGAGAGGGGTCAGCGGGCCACCAGAGCAAGGCTGGGGGGAGAGCCTGGGCACCGCTGCGTCCCTGCTCCGGACCCCGTGGGCACCACTGGCCCCCAGACCAGGCATTCCCCGGGCCTCTCCTCCGTGAACCCTGCTGCTTTGTGGGTGGTGAGGGCCAACCCCACTCAGAGGTCAGCATGATGACCTCTGTTTTTGGTGGAAGCATCAGAGACGGCCAGGACTAGAGCCTCACTGCCAGACACCAGGGACCTCCCTCCCTCTTACCCTCCTCTCCCTCTAGCACCCAGAAGCAGGCAAGGCTGGGCGACACCCAGAGAGGTGGAGGGTCCGCACCAGCGGGGGGGTGGCTGTGAGGGAGGCCAGGAGGAGCTGTGTGCTCATGTCTCCATGTATCACTTGTGTGTTCAAAGACAACCTTTAGTAAAGAAGGGCCGCTGGCTGGAGGGCAAAGGGGCGGGATGGGGGCACCTGGAAAGGCAGAGCAGCATCAGGTCCACGGGTCCTTCCTGAGGAGGGTCGGGAGGCAGGGGCTCCCCGCAGTGTGGGTGGCCCCTGGCAGGTTCGGAGCAGGGAGCCGGGTTTAGCTATGGGCTCTGCGGGTAGGGAGGGGGTGTGGCAGCAGAGGGAGGCAGAGACCTTGTCTGGCTGTCTGTCCTCTGGGGCCTGACACTGGGAATTAGACAAGGAGGGGGGATGGCAGCACATCCAGGACTGGAGCCGTGGGGTCAAGGTGGCAGGGATTGGCAGCGCGTCCCGCCTTCGTGGCTGGCAGTTCCAGTTGACTCTGCAGGCACAGGGGCCAGAGGGACCCCGGAGACCCTTATTCCTAAGGCCAGAGTGCAGGGCGGGGGTGGAGGGAAGGGGGAGAGGGAGGAGGGAAGGGGCTGGCAGAGCATCCTCAGCCTCTCCACCCCCCCCCCCACCTCCCCGCCCATCAGATTACAGGCTGCCAGCCACCCACTTCCCCGTCCTCCCCGGGAGCCCGGGGCCTCTCAGCTGCCTGCCTCGCCTCCCGAAAGACGCGGTTAGTCATTAGGAGAAGTAATGATAGTGTTTTCAGGACAGCGCCTTGGACCCTCGCAACTTTCCATTATTCCCAGTTCCTGGGCGGGGAAGGCGCAGCTCAGCGCCTGCCTCCGCCGCTGACACCCCAGACAACCCGTGCCCGCGGGCCCGTTACCCGGGGGGGCATCAGCAGATCGCTGGCAGCCCCCCGCCCCCCAGGCCGCGGCAGCTGGGCCCGCGGGGCTGGCCGGGGCTCGGCTCCGCCCCCTGGACCGGACCGGCGCCTCCAGGTCTCCGCCGCGGAGCCGCAGCAGCGTTTCCCCTGCGTTAGCGCCGTGCGTGCGCTTTCGCCCGTCGTCACTGCGGTCCCGGCCGCGCGCGAAGAAGCGCACCCCGGGGCCCGTGTTTATAAATAACACTCGGCCGCGCCTGGTGGAGGGGCGCGGGGAGCGGGGAAGGAAGGAGCCGCAGAACCATCGTCTGCTCGGAATGATGTCAGATCAGAGCCTGGGAAGTCTCCCAGCGCTCGGCCCCTCCGGATGGTGACACACGTCCATGCCGCCACCGGGGAGCCAGAGGGGGCCACGTCCTCGCAGGCTGGAGCGTCTGGGGGAGGGGGGGGGCGGGAGCCTCCTGGGCTCCACGTTAGAGGGCTTAAAAGGGCGGGTGGCAAGGAAAAAGGAGGGGTAGAGGGAAAATGGATATTCCCAGGAAACAGTCTCAGTGGTAATCTCCCCCCCCCCCCAGGAGCCCTTGCAAGGGGTACCCGGCACCCCCAGCTTCAGGGGCCCCTTCTCCTCTACTGTGGGGAGAGGTCTGCTGTGGAGAGCTGGGCCCCTGACGCTTTCAGCAGGAACGCTCCCCACCCCCATCTCCACCCCCATCCCCACCTCCATCCCACCTCCCTGGGCCTGCCACAGTGACAACTCACATCGTCATCACCACCATCCTTATGCTCTCGCCTAAACACACAGACGGCACGGTTTGGGAAACGGGAGGAAAGGGTGCGTTTTCCTTGTCGAAAACACTGAGGCAGAAAGCCCTATTCGCAGGACCACACCCCTGGGGCCATCCTTAAAGCGTCGCTGCCCTGCCTTTCCTCCCTGTACTGCCACCACCAGAAGCTGCCTGGGGGAGGCTGGGCTCAGAGGTGATTGTGTGGTGGCCAGGGCGATGCTGTGATGCTGATGCCTGGAAAACCAGGAAGCAGGTAGTGCCTCCCTGGGACATCAGAGCCAAAAGACGGCCCCTGACCTGTCTTACCTGGTTGCCGAAGCATCCAACGGCCATTTTATTAGGCAGGGCAATCAGTGGGTCTCCTCCCATGCCCCCCAACGCACCTCCTAGACAATTGTGGGCAGGCCCCAGAGACAGCAAAGCCAGGGCCAACCAGGCCTCTGGAGTGCCTGCTCACGTGATGGCGTGGCCAGAAATGGGCTGCAGAATGAGCAGTGAGCGTGGACACAGTCTGAGGGAGAGGCACAGGAAGAAGGACAGAGACAGAGGGAGAGAGAGGCACACAGAGACAGAGACAGAGTAGCAGAGAGGCTCGGTGAGGAGGAGATTGAGAGACAATGGAAAAAAAAAAAAAAAACAGAGAAGGAAGGAGGGAGGGAGAGAACTGGTCCAGTCAGCCCCCTACCCTCAAGCACTTAACAGGCTCTGGACTGTTTCCAGCATGCTCTGGGCCCCACCCTGCTTTTATCTCTTTTTTTTTCCCCTTTAATATGCAAGGTTTCTAATATTCTGCTTAAACAAGAGAGGCACTGCCTTCTTTTCTCTCTGAGGAGAACACCACATCTGCTGGCACCTCCCGGTAGCAGCAGTAACTTGGGTCGTCCAGACTTTCCTTCTATTTTCAAGAGACTTTCAGGGTGGGAGTGGCAGCCAAAATGCCAGCCTCCTCTGTGTGCCTCAGGGGCACCATTAAGGCTCACTGTGAGAACTTTGTTTGAGACATTCCCCTCCCTCTCTCCCTTCCTCCCTCCCTCCCTACCTTCCTCCTTCCTTCCCTCCTTCCCTCCCTCCCTCCCTCTC
>PVJN01029759.1:0-26161 GCA_004026805.1 Lasiurus borealis
CTGCCAGTCTGATCACCCCCTAACCACTCCCCTGCCAGCCTGATTGATGCCTAACTGCTCCTCTGCCAGCCTGTTTGCCCCTAACTGCCCTACCCTGTGGACCTGGTCACTCCCAACTGCTCTTCCCTGCAGGCCCAGTTACCCCCAACTTCCCTTCTCTGGGGGCCTGGTCACCCCTAACTGCTCTTTCCTGCAGGCTTGATAACCCCCAACTGCCCTCCCTTGCAGGCCTGGTCCCTGCCAACTATCCTCTCCTGCTGGCCTTCTTGTGGTGGCCATCCTGTGTCCACATGAGAACAGGATCTTTTGACCACATGGGGGCAGCCATCTTGTGTGTTGGAGTGATGGTCAATATGCCTATTACTCTTTTATTAGATAGGATAGAGGCCTGGTGCACAGGTAGGGGCCAACTGGTTTGCCCTGAAGGGTGTCCTGGAGCAGGGTGAGTATTTCCTTAGGGCATGGGGTGTCCTGGGCAAGGGGCCTATGGTAGTTTGCAGGCCAGCCATGCCCCCCAGCAACTCAAGCAGAGGCCCTCGTATCTGGGATTTATTTATCTTCTACAATTGAAACTTTGTAGCCTGGAACAGAGCCAAGCCTTCTGCTCACACAGCCATTGCAACTTTGTTGCCTTAAGTGGAGGCTCGGGTTGGCCAGGGTGTGGGAAAAGCTTGGCTTCCTCCATTACCAGGGGCAACACAAGCCTCCCTCCTGCTCTCTCTGTGGCGATAGCCATCTTGGTTGGGTTAATTTGCATACTTGCTCTGATTGGCTGGTGGGTGTGGCTGGTGGGCATGGCTTGTGAGTGTAGCAGAGGTACAGTCAATTTACATATTACTCTTTTATTAGATAGGATGATTCTTATGAAATTATAGCTCTCTGAGCTACTTAGAAAGGAGACAGAGAGAGAGCTATGGGGAAGTTAAAAAGAGAAAGGGAGAGAGAAAGAAAAAAAGTGAGACAAGATAGAACAGAACTAGCAGTCTAAACACTTAGATGACATCAATACTTTGAATCATCTCTGAAATCTATTCATTGCTTTAAATAATCTTAATATATATAGGGGAAATGTTTAAAGAACAACACTACATGAATCATCACAAATTCACTGGCCTTTCTTTAGATTAGGAAGTCAACCAACAATATGAAAACACTAAGGAATTATGTTGCCAACAAGCTTTTGAGCATTGCAGAAAGTTCATGTCCTTTCCCTCTTCTCCCCCCCACAACCTCTCTCCCCCCCCACCACAATCCCTACTTTGGCTATTAGGATCACAATGACTTGAATGAGAATATCACCACTTCATATATATCAAATCATAGTAGAAATAATATTAATAACACCCTAGTGAAAAGACTTCTGAGAAATTTAAATGTTTGTACAAATAGCTCTTAGTACTTTCTAAAATGGAAATAATTCAAATTATATGTGTGTGTGTGTGTGTGTGTTTATATTACTTTTAAATTCATATTAAATACCCAATAACCACCGAAGACACTTATTTCAAAGAAAAGCTGTCAGAGTCTTTAACATTTTTCTACACTATGAACTTTCACTTGGGATTTGAAGAGATGATATGTACTTAAGTAGACCACAAAGATTGCTTTCTTCACTAGAGCCTCAGAGTAATGCTTTATTAAGTCAAAGCAAAAATATAACCACTGAGAGTAAGAGTGCATTATTATAGTGTCCATTTTGTATTGTAATTTCTGAATAGTTTTAGAGTCTGGAAGAAACTATCTTTATAATTAACACTGTTTTATTTAAGTAATGTTAGGTTCTAGACTTCACACTAACTTAAATTGCTCCACTATGAATTTCAAAGACAGCTCCATTGAGTACATTAAGTATATTAATCAAAGAAATAAATGGACTATTATAATACCATAAGTGATATATATTAGATTTCTAAGCAGTTCTCCCACAGTAGCATTCGACCCCACTGAGCCTAAACTCTAGAATTCTAGATTAAAGGAGACAGAAGTGGGGTATGCAGTGGGCACTTTGATTGTGATGGGAGTGTGGGAATTCTTACTTTAGTAGATGGAAGTTTGTTGGTTGCCGCTCACCCAGTTTTTAGCCACCTCCCTTTTCCTTGCAATTACTTGAATTCCCCATGATTTTAGTGTACATAACTCTGTTTAGAGTTATCTTTTCAAGGACAGATGCAATGATGTCACCTTTGCATGCAAATCCTTTAATGGTCCTAGTGAGCATACCTTCATGAGAAGATACTGACAGCCTGATCCTAACCATTTTTTCCAGAATTACATCATTCACTGAGCCACTCCCTGCCTTGAGAACACCTAACCCATCACTATTTTTTAATCTATATTTTCATATCCCAATCCTTTGCTCATGCTCTTTTACCTGCATGCTTTCTAAAATTTTAATATGCTTCCAGGTAACCTCCTCCTTGAAATTTGGTCTGACTTACTTATTCGGTATTAATCTCCCCTATTTATTTTATCCTGCAGTGATGTTTTTTAATCCCTCATCACCTCCATTTTCTACTCACCACAGTATTTTTCCATCTGGTATCAACTCTGTGCCTCCTGTAGCACTTTGCTCAGATTCATATCAGAGTATTTATTGTACCGTGTCGCCGTGTATCTGGATTTGGAGTTTGCTGTTTTTCTGATGCACCTTGGCAGCAGGGATATTCACTTAATAACAGATATTTATGAAGGGTTTAGGAAGTACCAGACATGATATTAAGCACTTAATATGAATAAACCAATTTGATCTTCTTAACAGCCCTACGAGGTTGGACCATTATCATCCCAATGTTTAAAATGAGGACATTAAGGCAGGGAGAAGTCATTTTCTCATGCATTTGTTTCTTCTTATTGGAAGAGAAAGTATTCAAACTCAGGCCACCTGATTCCATAACCCTTGTTCTCAACCAATTCTCCACAATGTCTTTTGCTCGCTCTTTCTTTACCTTCTTCCTTGCTTACTTGCTTTCTGGTGTGTTTTTGCTGTTGTGGTTTGGATGGTTCTGTGCTATTATGGTTCCTAACATGTAGCTGTACATGTTTCCAAAACAAATTAACTTGTTTAAACACGCCAGAGTAGATCTTGAGAAAAGGTGAACATAGTCTTCCCAAACAAACTCTTAAAAAGTTTAATAGGGGGTAATGGGGGAATAAAGACACATATGTAATACCTGAATCAATAAAGACATTAAAAAAAAGTTTAATAAATCAGCCAGGCCAGTAGATTCAATTCCTAATCAGAGCACATGCCCAAGTTGTGTGCTCGATCCCCAATGGGGGCGTGCAGGAGGCAGCCAATCAATAATTCTCTCTCATTGGTATTTCTATCTCTCCATCTCCCTTCCTGTCTGAAATCAATAAAAAATATATATTTTTAAGTTTAATAAATCTAAGTTAAATTATAATAATCATTTGTTTCCTTAGTTTGAAACTGATAATAATCAGGATCTATTTGAAGCAAAATTTAAGTACACCCTTTCAGAGCACACTAACTCATTTAATTGATTTTTAAAAAGGCAAACCCCAAATAAGCATATAATAATTAATGGCAGTAAACGCCTCCATCTTATATTTGGAGGATTTTATTGAGCAACTTTATAACGTAAAACTGCTTTCAGAGCTGACAAATTTTACAAGTTCTGAGTTGACACATCAATGATTAATGTAAATGACCTTCAATCTGAAATCCGTTTCTGGGTCTCAGGATTCAGACGCCTAAGCTTACGTCTGTACTAATACATTTCTCTCCGTCTGAAATATCACTTTTATGCATCAGAGAGATTATTGTCATTTTAATGAAGTGACTTACTTGTTTGAGGTCCATGTTCATATAACTGAGTAGTTAAAATCTGTGTCAGATTGTATGTCATAGACACGCTTTACGCTGCTGAGAATAAAACTCCCAGCAGTCAAGAAAAGTAACAGGGAAAAGGTTACAGAAGGCATTTTCCCATGAGCTTTTATTCGCCGCATCCATAAACCTTCCTGTCTGAGGAAACTCAGGGGGTCACGCCACACCAAAAATTACCCAGCAAAGAGGGGCCGCTTATTCCGAGATTGCCATGTTTATTTAGCTTGTTTCTTGAGGATGATCCAGCGATTTTATATAGTTCAAGCTTTGAATTCCTATATTCTTTGGCGTCTTCAAATTGGAACCCAAATACCATGAGGGAACTGCTGCAGACTTCCTCTTTCTCACAGGAATTACAGGCAGCCTTCAGGTTTGAAAAGGCAGGACTCTGGCTCCCTTTCTTTCCTGATTACACTTATTCCAGGCACCGACTGGGATACTGCTTGGGAACACTCACCACAGATAAACTTCTGGAGAAGACACGACGAACTACCACAACATTTCCTAGTACACATTTGTTTGCGGTTAATCTTAGATCTTACTATCTGACGTAGAAGAGTTACTGCATTTTACGTTTAATATTAACTTTTTTATCATGAACTTTTAAATTTGTACAATCCTATCCATCACTCACAGAGACTGAGGCCATAGGAGTTGGCAGGGGTCCCGGTTTTGTCTACTTTGGTTTAGAAGCTAACTATAGTACCTTTGGAGAGGCACTGTGGGGACAGCTGGAAGACCGCACTAGAACACTTTTTGAATTGCAAGACCAAACATAGGGATAGAAGGACCCATCATTTTTATTGTTTGTCTCATAGGAAGCAGTTTTTTATTTTTTCTAACGTAAAGTTGATTTAATCATTAGACACAGTGGGCACAGTACCTATAGCCCGTGATAAGTTTAGATCCACGGAAATGTTTCTCATCTTCATTTCCTTTGAAATATGAACAAAAATAAATATGTAACAGTAAGGCATGCGTCATAATGAAGCCCATTGCCCCCCCCCCCTTTTGGCAAAAGGGGCCAATGAAGGCAAAAATGCCAATGGCTCACAAAAGTCCTGGGTCTGCCGGTTTCAGGTTTTGTCAGCTGCACAATCAGTTAACCTTCTCTAACTTCAGTTTCTTTATCTATAAATAGGACTAATACGTAATTGTAGGGGTTCGGAATGAGTTTCCCCAGAATGTGCCATTTGGCCTCTAGATAATTTTTATTTTTAAATAATTATTTATTGTTTAAAGTATTATCTATGTCCCTCTTTCCTCCCATTGACCCCCTCCACGCCACTCCATTGTCTGTGTCCATGGGCCACTCATATATGCATACAAGTTCCTTGGTTGATTACCTCCCACCCTTCCCCACCCGCCTTCCCTCCAAGATTCTGCACTCTCTTGCATGCTTCAATTTCTCTGTATCCACGCAATTCATCAGTTTATTTTATTACTTAGATTCCACATTTGAGTGAGATCATGTGATACTGGTCTTTCTCTGACTGACTTATTTCACTTAGCATGATACTCCCCAGGTCCCTCCATGCTATCTCAAAGGGTAAGAGACTCTTCTTTTCACACTGCTGCATAGTATTCCATGGTGTAAATGTACCACAGCTTTTTTATCCACTCATCTACTGGCCTGCAGATTATTTTAAGCTGAAAACAACTGGGACCCAAATGACTCTAAAAGAGCTTTTACATCCTCTCTTATCTGCCTAAAAGAATTTAGATAATACAAAGAATATGAGGGAGGTGTGACAGCCTGGATGAAGGGCATACTTCGCTAGCCCTGCTTGCTCAAAGCTCTGTTTGTGTCCCATTGTCTTTGCCTGGCACAACAAACATTTGTTTAGCAAACATTTCTTCCACGATCCCATGGCCTGCTTCCTTTTAGATCAGAAAAGCATATAAACCTTGATTACCTGACTGTCTGGGAGCTTCACAATCTGATGGAACCCCTGTAGATATGAAATCAAATTTTCTTTTCTCCTGTTAATTTGTTTCAAGTCAATTTAATTCTTAGATCAGCCAGAAGAACCCAGAGGGCAGAGGAGAAATTTTCTCTCCCCAACATAATAATAATGGTCTATGTACATGGCATTGTTCTAGGTATATTACAAGCATTACCTTATTTAGTCTTACAACAACTTGGAAAAGGCTTGAGATGAATGAAGCAGACACTGCAAACAACGGCCTAAACCGAGGATCAGAGGGCTAACCTGATTTCCCCCAATAATTAGCGAGCAGTAGAGCTAAAAACTGAACCTGTTCTGATCTGAACACCTGTTCTCTTTCCAGAGTCCCTGGGGGGGATCAGTAGTCAAAGGAAGTGATTCCTCGATACCTAAGAATCATTTCTCTCTTCAGTGTTTAGTTGCAAATGGTGACATTTGTTTTTGCTAACCTTTTCTCCTCAAAGCACTTTTTGATCCGAATAGGAGCGCTGTATGTAGATAAAACTACCTATTTATCTCCTAGGATTAAACTAATGAAAAGGTAACATAAGAATTTGGGAGATAAGGAAAATATAGGAACTGCCAGGTTTTCTTTAATCTAGGCACAGAAAGACATACACAGTTCACAGTCTCATATATATGTATGGATATATATTATTTTAGTCATGCATATGTATGTATTAGGAGAAGTTTGCTTGTAAATTATTAAATTTAAATTAAGTTTTAAATTGTTCAAAGAGCATTAGGTACTTTAAAAAAAAAAAAATTAATTCAGCAGGAAACACCACTTTAGAAGCAAAATGTTTCAGAGCCATATCATTTTGAAATCTGAGTTGGGACAGGACAGAGGAGATAAAGGAACTAAAATTCTTCCAACCTTCTGTGGTTGGAGAAATTTTCTACTTTCCCCGCCAGGTGACAAATGATCCAGTGGATGGAGTAGCAGTGGCTAAGCCCCCTCCAAAGCTAAAGAAACAATTTCAATGGCAAGTCAGAAGAAATCCCATAGAATAGAGCCCTAGAATGTTAGTAGTGGAAAGGATGTGGCTTAACATCTGCTCTCTCCTCGTTTTATTAAAGGATAAACTGAGGCCAGGCTAGTGAGAAGATTTGAGCAGATTAGTGTCAGAATCAGTTAGTGTTGTACTTCCTTAATAATAACATGAGAAGTATTAGTGAGAGGAATATGTATTTATTCTGTAAGTCAAGACAGAACATCAAAGAAATGGCACATTGATAAACTTATCAGTTAAAGGTGGAAGCCTTCAGGTCTTTGTGTGTGATAAACATGCACAATCTTTTTAATAATTAATTATGGAAAACATAATAGTGTCATCAGTAGCATAGCCATTTCACATCAAAACAGAAATAAAAGTTGACCAACTGTCCCAGTTTGCCCAGGGCGTAAAGGGTTCCCAAGACACAGGATTTTTCAGTGTTAAAACTGAAAAAGTCCTCAGCATCTGATGCCACAGATGTTGATGTTTTTTAAATTTTCAACTTACATTTTTACCTTCCTTTCATGTTCAATTTTGTCTATAAGAATGTGCTCATTAATATTTAATAACCACGCAGATATATGCACACACTTCCCTATATAGAACAGAGGAAAGAAAACAAGATAAAAATCCCTACCTCAAAGACATTATTCTCTAATGGGGAAAGAGAGATTAAAAAATAAACACAAGGTATAAATGAAGTATAAAATCTGTTAGAAAATTTTAAGTGCTAATAAAAAAAATAATAAGATTGGTCCAGGGCACCAACTTTAAGTAGAATGTCCAGGGAAAGCCTTCCTAAGAAGGGGGCAGTTGAATGTGGACTTACGGGAGGTAAAGATTGAGCCATGTGAATTATTGGTGTGAAGTGCCTTCCTGGAAGGGGAAACAACACAAGAGTCTGAGCAGGGAGCAAGCTTGATGTATTTGAGGAAGAGGGAAACTCCTGTGTGGGCCATCCAGAGTAGGAAGAGAGGAACCTAGAAAGGAAACTCTAGTTCTCAAGCTGATTTAGCTGCAACATGAAATGCGGAGTAGGCAAAGAGCTGGACTGCTAAAGCCATTAAAATAACACATACCACAGAGCGGTGTTGTCAGGAGGAATAAAAATGAATGCCTCTAGAGACCAACAAGGCAATGGCCTCATTAAAAGATGTTTACCGCATACTATAGACACGAGGTTTGGGAGGTTTAGAAATCCGATAAGCAGGTGTAAGATCCATGATACACACATCTCAGGAGTTTTGTAAATTGAGAGAAAATAGAGTCAGTTCTTTATGTTTAAAAATGAACACAGATAAATTACTTTGAAAAATAAATAACCTATATAACAGACATAGCATTTCACATTTGCTAATAATTTGCTTTATATCTTAATAAGAGGCAACAGTGATATTAGTAAATAAAACTAACAATATTTCTCAAATATGTCTTAAAATTTATAGCAGAAAGCTAAGCTTAGGGAAAACATTTCTGATGGAACAAGTGAAATGGTTAAAGAGTTAACACCCAAGTTTCAGAACTAAAGTGTAAGCCAAAACATAATTAACAGATGTGTGTGTTATTAGCCAGTATTTGGTCTGTGACAGTGGCGGTGTTGAAGGCCTAGAAACTATATTCTGCTATTTAGAATTCAGCAGATGTGATCTAATCTCAGCAGTTTGCTAGATACCTTGAAACTCTCCTCCACTCCTTACACCACTCCCCTTCCTATTTAGACTACTCTCATGGCTATTAATCAATCTAGTCTCACCCTTTCCACACCTCTTTTCCAAAATTATCTTTCAAATTGCAAACATGATCACATGAACATGCCCTTCTATTACTTAAAATTCTTCAGGCTCTCTTCTTCAACTTCAGATTAAAAGCTAATCTTCATTTTGAAGCATAAAAGCCATTCAGATTTGTCTAGGTCTCATTTCCTGGTAATTCTCCATGTGGATTCCACATCTGTTTTCCCTTTTAAGCCCTCAGTAATGCTTTTTTTTTTTCTTGTCTATAATAAGTGTGTCTCTCCTATCCGCATCCCAATTATTTCCTCACTTCTTGCTCAGTCTTGAACTCTTCTATGAAGTTTATTTCATTGTGCTTCCCCATCGCACTTTTCTGGGTCTCCAAAGTAGACCACCTCAGAAGAGTTATATTGGATTTTAACAAATGCTTAAAAAATATCTGCCTTCCCTACCAGGCAGAATTATTTGAGCGTGGGAGCTGAGGTCTATTCATCTTTGTATCACTAGCACTTAGAATTGTGTCTGGCATTTAAATAATTCTTCTTAGAAAGATGAAAGCATGGATAGTTTAATGAATGAATAAAATAATGGACATAATCTTGGGCAACTTAATTTATTTAAACCACAGGTTTTTTTCATCTGTAAAGATATTTTTATTTAGATATCATTCACTTTAAACATGAAATTTGATTTTCAGCAAATTTCACCACTAGCATTTTCATCAGGAGTTTCAGGATTTGTAATGTAAATATCTGTATTTTCCAATGATCTTAGGCTCTGACATTTCTTTCATGAAATGTCAGAGCTATACACTAGAACTTCCTGTAAGGGCTAAGATTTCTAGAAAAGAATTTAAAGTACTTTTTTAAAAAAAACAACAACAAAGTGTTTTAATAAAGTCTGAGAATGCTATAAAAGCCATGTTGAATTAACTATGATTGATAGAGTTAAGATTAGTGAAAAGCTTTCAAAAGTAGACTACTATTTATTGATTTGTAAGATTGCATTATAAGCATATTTTCCAAACAATAACATTCCCAGGACCCATGTGGAAAATTACACTGATGCAATGGCAGCTTCCAAGCATATTAACTGATAGACATTCCCAGGATTCAAAAGACAGAATTCTAGACTCAGACCTAAAGTAAGGTACTTGAATCACATGGTTATTGAACAAATGAAAAAGCACAGCAGGAGGCCAGGGGAAAGGGTTGAGGAGAGGATAACATACTCAGGATAGGTATCTAAATCCTTACTACACAACTTTGGTTATGTCCTGTGTCTCTTTCTGCCTCTCTGCCATATCAGCCTTTCTTACTGAAGATGTGGTTATAAGTTACAATGAATAAGAAGGCTCAGGGAAGGACATTACCTGGAGCCAACACATTCTTAATCTTAGCAGTGGTTCTTAACCTTTTTAGTGCCGCGACCGTTTAATGCAGTTCCTCATGTTGTGGTGACCCCCAACCATAAAATTACTTTCATTGCTACTTCGTAACTGTAATTTTACTATTGTTAATGAATCGTAATGTAAATACCTGTGTTTTCTGATGGTTTTAGACGACCCTGCTAGCAGTTCTCAACCTGTGGTCTGATTGACCATAGATACAAATATCTACTTGCTAGTATCCTTGTGTATAAATCTATTCTTTATTTAGTATTGTTCTTTATATAATTGTACTCAAACTAATACATTAAAAGAGTGCATGAAACTTACTACAGGGCTTTTTACCCATCAGCAGTTCTCACCTCTGCTATTTATCATACTCTTCAAATGTTGAAAAATGCTAAAGTGGCTGTAATGTGCAAGAATTTGCCTCCAAAGTACAAAGACATGTTAGTCTGACAATGTTACATTCAGTAACACATTGTTGAAGGTGATGACATAAATTCTGTAAAATTGTAGTTAGTTTTATAGGAATATATACTGAGAGGAATTCCTCTAGAAAAATATAATTATTCCTTCTGTGTATAGTGCTATTTTGACTTTTAAAATCCTTTCAAGGGTGACTCCCAAAGTTCTAGTGTTAAAGAGTTTGTCTCAAACATAAAAATTTTAAATTCTCTATAATAAATGTTTGTTTGCAGAGCAGTGATTAGCCAATATAAGTAAAAAGATGAGAAAAAAGAGAATGAAAGATGTGTTTCCTATGTATCTTTATAGGTGAGGTAACATTTCTGTTAGTGTTGAATCTAAAATCATATTGACTTATTTGCCTATGCTTCTCTTAAAAATTATTATGTAACCTTAAAAAACTTAAAACTAGCTAGCTTTATGTAAAGTAATATTATTTTTCTGTCCCCATTGATTTAATAAAAGTATGAGAAGCCAATCTGTTTGTATAAAGCCTTACATTGTGACATTATCTTACCCACTAATAGAATGCCATTTCCCCAGACTACATGGGTTACTATGGTATCGGGCTTATATTTGCTTCTGCTAATGTTCTTGAGTCCATTAATGTTCAATTGTGAAATTGTTTTGACTACTAGGCTTGGCAGTTGTAGCTAATATGAATGAAGTGATCAGCTCCTTGAGCAATCAGAGTGACACATAAATAAACAGAGTAAAGCATCATTATCAAAGACTCCTGTTAAATCATCATGGGCTCTATTACATGGGCTCTATGACAAGGTAACTAACCATTAACTTGACAAAACACACACACACACACACACACACACACACAAAGCAAGTTTTAAGTACTAGTTGACCATCTTTCTTCCAATTATTATTGGTCACTATGACAATAAATTGCCTACTTTTTTAGTCAAAACTATTTAATGTCTTATGAAATTTGCAAGTTAGAAAAAGTAAACAAGCTTGTTTTATTGATTCCTTTGATTTGTAAATCAATGGGGAAAGATGGAAAATGTACATAGCAGCTGAGTATAAATATTAAGTCTCTTCAAGGCAAAAGCCATCCTTTATTTATTTATTATTAATCACTTTAACTATTTTGTTCCTGATGACTAGAATCAGACATAAAACACCTTTGTTCCCAAGAGCATAAGTGATACTTTTGACAAATTTGCTCACCATGGTTTCTGTAATCCTTTTATCTCCTCATATTTTTAATTCAGATGTGTATTAAAATTTTAGACTCTATATTAAATATTGGAAAGAAAACTCTAATGAATTATAAATTATGGCAATGAAAAATTGCCTTCCCAGAAAAAAAAATCAGTGAGTAGAACTAAGAACTTTTCTGTATCCAGGGTATTTAACTTCTTGATAGAAGAGTCCTGACAAATAAATTCAGCAAAGCTAATTCAGCTGTCAAACTGCATGTGGTGGAAATTGTAGCTCTTATAGGTTAGTCAATGTGAGTTTTCAAAATCCATTTATTCTTTAATATCTTTAAAAGTAATTGAAATTAGACTTTATTATGCACAAATGCCATAATACATACTAAAAAGTTAATGATTCCTTCATGATTCAGTCTTACATCTAAAAAAATTTGAAAATGTATGTATCATCATTTTTATTTTTTATTTTTTTACTTTTTATTGTGGAAAATAAATTTAAAACCCATACAAGAGGAGAAACCAAGATGGCGGCATAGGTGAACACCTAAACTGTTGCCTTGCACAACAATTTCAAAACTACAGCTAAAAGACAGAACACACATCATCCAGAACAACAGAAAAGCTGGCTGAGTGGTAATTCTACAACTAGAAGGAAACATAGGGGCTCATGGAGACTCAGATGAGCTGCAAAAAGCTAAGATATGGAGACATGCACATAGAAAGGATGGGCGGCAGAGTGCCAGGCTGGCTTTGTGTAGCAGGAAGGAGACAGAAACTCCCAACTGCACTGAACCCCAGTTCCGACTGCACTAACCCCAATTCCAGTGAGACTTATATGGGAGGAGTCTGGACTGTTGTGAAAAGGGAGGAGTGCATGAAAACTTAGGGGATCCACAAAAGGCAGAGGACTGGAGGCGCACAAGCGTGAGTGCACACACAGAGGGCTGACTGCTGATTGTGCTATTGGCTTTCTCTAGTAGGAGGAAGACAGAACCACCCAACTGTGCTGAAATCCACTTCTGACTGCATTGAACCCCAGTTTTAGGTAAAACCTTGGTGTTCTAGACTCATATGAGCCCCCGAGTGCACAGAAACTCAGAGGAGATGTGAAAGGCAGAGATCTGGAGGCATGCGAGTATAAGTGCATAGAGAGGACTGCAGCAATTACAGAGTGACACTGAGACCCAAGGGCTGCATAGGGCAGCGCTGACAGGAAGCCAAGGCTGTCTCCTCAGCCCTGAGACTCCGCCCCATCCAAGCTAAACACAGAGGCTTTTGCAATTGTGTAAGTCTTGTATCATAAGACTGATTCCAGCACAGAAGTTCTTCTGGCATAGACACAGCTGATCCTCAAAACCAATTGGGTTGGAGGTCAGTTCCTCCCAGTGATACCAACAACAATCAAGACTTAACTACAACAAGGCTATACAAGCAGTCCACAAAGGGGGGCACCAAGAGAGTCCACTTCAGGTTAACTGGGGAGGCGGAGCTACTGGGCCATCTAGCACACCTAACACACAAAGATACTCTACCAACTCAGGGAAGCAGCAAAATATGCAGAGACAAAAGAACAGATCACAAATGAGAGAAATGGAGGAAAAGAAATGACTGGATATAGAGTTCAAAACCACAGTTATAAGGTTTTTTAAGAATTTCCTAGAAAAGATGGATAAATTTAGTGAGGATCAACTAGAAATTAAACATACACTGACTGAAATAAAAAATATTATACAGAGACCTAACAGCAGACTAGAGGAATGCAAGAATCAAGTCAAAGATTTGAAATACAAAGAAGCAGAAAACACTCAACTGGAAAAGCAAGAAGAGAGAAGAATCCAAATATTGAAGATAATGTAAGGAGCCTCTGGGACAACTTCAAGCATACCAACATCAGAATTATGGGGGTTGCCAGAAGAAGAGAGAAAGCAAGATACTGAAATCCAATTTGAAGAGATAATGACTAAAAACTTCCCCCTCCTGGTAAAAGAAATATACTTACAAGTCCAGGAAGTGCACAGAACCCCAAACAAAAGGAATCCAAAGAGGATCACACCAACCACATCAAAATTAAAATACCAAGAGCAAAAGACAGAGAATATTAAAAGCAGCAAGAGAAAAACAGTTCATTACCTACAAGGGAGCACCATATACCTGTCAGCTGATTTCTCAACAGAAACGATGCAGGCCAGATGGGATTGGCAAGAAATATTCAACATGATGAATAGCAAGAACCTACAACCAAGAATACTCTATCCAGCAAAGCTATCATTCAGAATTGAAGGGCAGATAAAGAGCTTCACAGATAAGAAAAAAACTAAAGGAGTTCATCAACACCAAATCAGTATTATATGAAATGTTGAAAGGTAGAAGAGGAAGAAGAAGAAAAAGGTAAAGATAAAAATTAGGAACAACAAATATATAACTATCAACAAGTGAATCTAAAAATCAAGTGAATTGAAAATCTGATGAACAGAATAAACTGGTGAATATAATAGAATCAGGGACATGGAAAGGAAGTGGATTGACAATTTCCAGGGGCAAAGCGGTGAGGGGGGTGCAGGGGACAAAAATCATACACCTATGGATGAGGACAATGGGAGGGAAGTAAGGGCTGAGAGAGGGTTGGGAGCCGAGTGGAGGGGAGCTATGGGGGGGGAAAGAGGAACAATTGTAATAATCTGAACAATAAATATTTATTAAATCAAAAAATAAAAATAAAATGACCTTGCTACAGAGGAAAAAAAACAAAACAAACAAAAGTAGAACAGTTAGTATACCACCACTAAGGTTTAATATTTACTAAGTTTGCCTATCTTTTCTCATCTATATCTCACTTGGATTTATGAATATTTTAAAGCCAATTTCACACTTAATAACTCTTTACCAGTTTACCCTTTAAATATATAGCAAATATTAGTTCTATAACATTTCCCAAAACCATTATCACATTTTACAGTGTTACTAATATCTAAATATCATTAAAAACCTAGTTTAAATCAGAAATAACCCAGCCCCCTCCAATCCCTTCCAAAAAAATAAAAAGCCAGAGATTGCATTTGGTTGATGTTGATATATATATAATGACTCTTTTAATCTATCTATAACACTCCCACTTGCTGTTCTTTTTTACTCATCATTTTTTAAAAGAAATCAGGTCATTTATTCTATAAAATTCCCACAATTCAGATTTAATAGTGTCCCCTCTCCTACTGATTTACCACTGAATCATTACATTGAATTACCAATCATGTGAAACTATTTAAATGGACCAGACAAATTTATGACATATAGAAAAGAACAGAAACTAATACATGTTATTTGGTCCTCCACCTTAATTAGTCAATCATTCAATCAATAAGTATTTACTAAATATTTGGGGAATGGTGGAAAAATATTAGAGTATAAATATGTTCAAAAATTTAAAATTTAGTTAGGTAAACAAACCCACATGAAAGATTAGTGAACAATTCATTATAGCAAATACTTAACATTATCTTTTCTATGTGATGTTTTAAAATTTGTATGTACATTTATTCATGCATCAATTGAAATATACAACTCTCAAAGATTGACATAATAGGCTCTATGATGAAAATCATCAGCAACACGTGGATACCTATATGAAAAACATAACCATTATTCCCTACCTCATATCACACACACACAGAAATAATTCAGAATGAATCAAAGACCTACACATAAATGATAAAATTATAGAGCTTATAGAAGAAAACAGAAAAATATTTTTGTAACCTTAGTGTAGGCAAAATAGTCAATAAGCACATTAAAAGATGTTCAGTGTTACTATAGTCATTAGAGAAATGCAAATTAAATTTAATGAGTTATCACTTCAAACCCCTAGAAGAGGACAAAGTTTCTTCCCAAATGTTGAAAAGAAAGTAAAGCACACAGAACTCTCTGGTATTCTGATGAAAGTGAAAAATTGGGGTATCACTTAGGAAGTAAGTTTGGCAGTTTTTCATAAAATTAAATATACACTGAGTGGACACATTATTATGATCTCTGAATGCATAATAATCTGGCCACTCAGTGTATACCTTATATAATAAAAGGTTAATATGCAAATTGTCTCCTCAACCAGGAGTTTGACCAGCAGGCAGGCCGACCAACTGCCCATGTCCCCTCCCTCCATGCAATAATTTATGCACTGGGCCTCTAATACACACATACACACACACATACACACACACACACACACACATACTGAGTGGCCAGATTATTATGTCTCTGAATACATAACTAGCCACTTAGTATATAACCTCATTGTGACCCAGCAGTTCTAACTTCTTGGTATTTACCCAAAAGAAATGAAAACATGTGTTCACAAAAAGGATTTGTCCATATTGTTAATTCATAATTTTCACCACAGAAAAAAATGATGGAAAAATTATAGTATTTTTATATAACAAAATTCTACTTAGAAATTTACAAAAAGAAGCATCAGGTACTGATACTCAAAACAACATGGTTAAATCTCAAAAATATTATATTGAGCTAGTATATCCAGATAAAAAGGAGTGTATCGTGAATGATTCCGTTTACATGAAGTGATAGAGCAAGCAAAACCAAAACAAGGTAATAGAAATTACAACAGAGGTTGCCTTTAGGTTATGGGGGTGGTGTCGACATTGACTGGGCCATGAGGAAACTTTTTGGAGAGATGAAATGTTCAATATTTTATTTGGATTTATGGTTACACGTTTCAACAACTGTCAAATACCATTTTTGTTTTACTGTGTATAAATTATGCTTCAATTAATAAAAAAGACTTGAAACTAAAACCAATGATTTCTAGGAGAC
Organism: Lasiurus borealis; assembly: GCA_004026805.1. Classification (NCBI taxonomy): domain Eukaryota; kingdom Metazoa; phylum Chordata; class Mammalia; order Chiroptera; family Vespertilionidae; genus Lasiurus; species Lasiurus borealis. The sequence goes on from PVJN01029759.1 coordinate 16,382, forward strand.
CCTTCCTATTCTAACATTTTTGTCAATACTAAGGATTTTCCAAATAGCTTTGAGAAAAGTAATTATTGAAGGAACTCTATATGTTATACTTAGAGCTATTTGCATGTTACTATTTTAAAAGCTTAACATTATATAACTCTGAAATGAGTTTCAAATTGCAACTAATGAACTGACCTAATTGAATGCTATCATATGTGACTCAGAAGTCATTAATTGTATTATTCAACATCTCTCAAACTACAAACCTTCTCACTTCTCAAATAAGAATTATAGAAGAGGCCAAATTACTGCATCAGTGGGGTCCTTCAGCCTAGTCTGTGAGAATTGGGCCAAAACCAGCTCTCCAACATCACCCACGGTGTCCTGGATTGCAAGAGGGTGGTTCTCGGGTGACACCCCAGAATCGGGCTCCCTTTCTCTGGTTCCGGGTGCGACACCAAATAACCGCAGCTGCCAAGTCAATGCAGCTCAGCAGCTCCTGCAGTGAATGTCTACTCCCTGGTGGTCTTTGCACATGAAAACTACCAGTCAGACAGTCGGACAGTCACTTAGGCTTTAATGTATATAGATTACTATGGAAATCCTGCATTTTTTGGTATGACTACTCTTTACTGTGAAGTACTTCTAATGTTCAATATTTTTATATTTGTAAAGATTATTACTATTTTAGCATAGCTTTAACTGCATAAAAACTGGGTAATATAATCTAACATAGCATTTGCTGAGACTTTCAACATGACCCACCAAGGATATGCAACCAACTGAAATTTATTTTTGACAAATATTTAAATTAGTTCTTATGAATATTAAGCTATGAAAAATGAGATTAAGGGAAAACTTGTTTTAACTAAATCCTATTGATAACTAACTTCATAAATTAAAATAACAAACTCCATTCTTTTTTAATAATGTAAACAAGACTTTTTGAAACCTAGTTAATCTTTGAGATATATCTCACATGCTATATCAACACCAATTTGTCTTAATTATCTTCTGCTTCATGCTGTAAGTTGGAAATGATGAATCTCAACCTCTTCCAAAAAGAAAATCCATCCTAGAACTATTTAAATTTATACTTCATGCCAAATGACCTCACAAGATAGAATAACGACATAATTATAATTTTCTAAAATGGGTTTAATAAAGCAGTCACAAATGTTCTGAAATGTTAAAAGCCAGATAGAGGATGTAATTCCTTCTCACTATCTCTTATATCCTGGCGCAAATATAGATGTTAGTCTTTCCAAGTGAACTGTGTGAATATAAAGCTACTGAGAGAGATCATGAGAGCTCATGGCCCTTGCTGACAAGAGCTCTACAGATCTTTTCCTTCAAACTCAAAAACTGCACAATCCCAGCTGTTCAAATGTCTGACAGAAATCAGAGCTTGGAAGAGTTCCATCTGGCTGAACTTTAACAACACAAACAGGAATAAAGTAATGCTCACAGGCAAGGATTTTGCAGGACTAACTAATCCTGCAGAAGGAGGAAATAAAAATGCATCAATCTGTGAAGGCTAAGTGGAAAGAAATGTACAGTAACATAATATAAAATAAGGACTAAAGCATAAAGTGTTAACATGGCTATTCTTACTTTGAGACAAAGACAGTCATGTATTTATGAAATACCTATTTTTCTAAAAATGGTTCTTTATGAGGATCATTTAGTTGGTCTAACGTAGTAGGTGTGAATTCTGTCAGGATGAGGATCTTTTCTGTTCTATTTACTCATGGTGGTCCAGGGACTTGAATGAGCACCTTCTTTTACAGCAAATCCTAGGTAAACCTGGAGATCCTGGACCACCCTCATTATGACACACTTCTAAGCATTGCACTCAAGATCCACCCAAATCTTACTCTGTTTTTCATTTTTATTTTTTTCTCTTCCTGCACATCCTCCTTTTTGCCCTCCACTCTAGTCTCTTGGTCATTGTGCCTCTCTGCCAGTATCGATGCTCTTCATGATCCTTCTCCAACACCAGTTCATCTAAGAAGACTCAGCTCCTCTTTACACTTTTCCAAATTTTCTATACCTCTTGTCCAGGGAGAATAGACAATCCTCTCCACCCATTCATGTCAATGTGATACATCTCATTCATTTGAAAAACACTGGAATGTATCCCAGTTTTATACTAAATAAAAACAAGTTATTTATCATTGACCAGGTGGATCAGTTGGTTGGAGCATCATCCCATGCACCAAAGGTTGCAGGTTTGATTCCTGGTCAGGGCACATACCTCAGTTGCAAGTTTGATCCCTGGTCTATATGGATTTTAGATTCATCAAGGACAAAAATCATAAACATTGGAAATGACTCATATACAACTTACTTTAATTTTTATAGATATAAAGATGTTTTAAATAATTAAAACTTACATCTAATACAATGTAAAAGAGTAAATGAAATCACATTTTAGCCATGACTGAATAAAAAAGAAAATATGCTGATTGAGTGTTCTCCAAAAGTTTGTGGTCACTTGAAGACTCTGTGCTTCTTTTTAATATGTGAGCAAATTTTTTTAAGTTTCTCAAAAAAGTACCTAAATTATTCTATTGCTCTCAATTTAAACATGAACATTGTATCTTTATGTCACATAAAAGAAAAAACTGTCATTTAGAATGTCTTTATGATATTCCTGTATGACAGTGGTGGGCACACCACTACTCACCATCACTTTGGCATCTATTCCATCAGTCCAGTTGACCTGTCACCTGCTCTTACCTCTAGTTGTATTGGCGGGGGAATGAAAAGCAATGTTTGTACATACATCTAAAGAATAATAGTTTTATCTACTTCTGAGTATCTTCCTTTTGAGTTCTCTTCAAGTACTTTGTTACTGCTTTGCAAGAAAATAGATAGTTCAGATCATTTATTCTATAATAAATTTTCATTTCAATGTCAAATACAGGACCCAGTGTTCAGTTTCCATGCCTTTCTCCATGCACAATGCCATCTCTAGTATGATAATACATTTTTAGGACATTTTTAGGGGCAGTAAACTCACATATTTAGTTATAATAATGCACCTACCACAGCTGACATAATTAAAAGATGAACAGAAATGACAAAATTTACAAATGGACTGGAAATTATTGCATGCAATTGCTGTTTTATAGGTCAAAAGAAGTTGAATGTATTTAACCTAATATATCATGAATACTATCTCCTCAAAAGAGATTGTAAGACACTCTTTATATGACACAACCTTATTTCAGAAACACTGCAATGTAGGGTAAAAGTGTGAACCAGGGGGGGAAAAAGTTATTTTTCAATAAACTTTATAAAATAAAAGCTACATATAATTTAAAGAATATTTACTGTTGCCCTGACTGGGTGGTACATCTAGTTGGAGTGTCATCCAATACACCAAAAGGTTGCATTTGATTCTTGATCAAGGTCAGGGTATACACGTAGGTTTCAGGGTCAGTCCCTGGTTGGGGTTGGGAATGGGTACGGGAGGCAACTGATCAATATTTCTCTCTCTGCCTTCCTCTCTGAAATTAATTATATATATATATATATATATATATATATATATATATATATATATATATATATATATATATAAAATCTCCTCAGGTGAGGATAAAAATAATTGGTTTTATTGTTGACCCTATTTTAGATGTCCCCCATTTCCCCTCCCGCCCAAAAAAAAGTTTTTAGTTTTAATTTCAAACACATGGGAAAAAATTCTGGGATAAGAAACCACATTAGGAGAGTAGTTTCACTGGATTTTTCCAAGATAAGTACGGGAGAAAAAAACTGTCCTCCACCCATTTTACCAACATTCCAGTATCTTTTGCCTCTCTCCCTTTTTTATCACTCTGTATCACATGATTGGAGTCTAAAACTAGAGTCAGGTATAGCTAGTCTTATCTCTCCTACTGAATGATAGATACTTTAGGATCAGGGACAAGTTTTAAGGTTTGTTTGTTTGTTTGTTTGTTTGTTTGTTTTTGGTATCTCCTTCCCAGCTAGCATGTTGCCTTGAACAGAAAAAGTGATCAGTGCCTACTTGACTGAATGTTAGGGAAATGTCAAAGGAGTATGATATAGTCTCTGCATTTAAGGTACTTAAAAATTTGTTTAGGAGAGATAAAATTAAATTACTTAGAAAAAATACTATATTCTAAGTATAGTAAGATTTCAGAAAAAATAAAAAGCATTATTTCCAAACAAGTTTTTATGAAAAATATGGGATTTCAACTCAGCTCAGAAAAAAAATGATCATGGTTTAGAAAGATGAGGCAAGAATGAAAGTATATATTTGGCACTGAAAAGGTAAGCAAAACAAAATGTCAAAAAAAAAATCCACTTGATTTGGATAAAGTCTGTGAGGAAATTCCCAATCTACTCTTATAAAACAGTTTATACTTTAAATGTGCTGCCTTAAATTATCATCACTTAAAAGGAAGACATTTAATATTCACTATTATAACTGGAAATGGACATATTCATGAATTACAGTACACTCTTTCAACCTTAACTATGCAACTCTGATCTCTTATGCCACTTAACTCATATTGACATGAAAACAGAGTTCAACATGGCCTAAAATGTAGATGTTGCACTGACAGATTTCAAATTTATTGTACTTTTTTTAAACTATAATGACCAATGTTAAGTCACTTATCATTGACCCTTTACCCCCTACTATTTATTTCATTAAAAGCTCCTTTACAAGTGTCTATGTTAAGTTCTTTTAAAGTTGAATTAAGACACTTTATAAAAAAACTAGAGGCCCATTGCAATGGCCCTTCCTTCCCCTGGCTGCTAGAACCAGTTTTTCCACCCAGGACCCAAGACTTAGCTCTGACCGCCACCTTCAGTCTTCGCTCTGCGTGGAGCACCACTCCCTCCACCCTCACCCTGCCCCTTATAGCAGGCACCCCGCCCCACCTGGCTGCTCTGCGCCTGCATGTGTACTGTTCAGAGGCCTGGAATGGCTGGGGGTTGGGGGGTCCAAGCCATTTTTTGCCAGGTTAATTTGCATACCCATTCCTGATTGGCTGGTGGGTGTTGCAAAGGTATGGTCAATTTGCATGTTTCTCTTTTATTAGTGTAGATTATATTAGTTTAGGTTCAGCATCCTGGACTAAACTCTACACTAAAGATTATGATAATTTGTGGTCACTATATTGGCAGAGCTTTCAGAAGAGCTTAGATAGAGGTAGGCCATAAGTAACTACTTATGTCTAAAGTCTGTTTTATTACTCTAACTGTAAAGGAATATTTCACAAGAAATCTCAAATCTTGCTAGATTTGTTATATCACTGCCTTATAGTAAATTTATACAAATAGTTTGTACCTTATATATATTTAACTTTTACAAGTCTTGACCTCTGTTCTTCCAAAGTTTGGATTCCAATTTGAAGTCTGAATAACTATGTAGTTCTGGGTAAATTACTAAAATGTTCTAAGCTTTTAGGTTAGCTGTTTATAAAACAGGGTGAATAATGCTTATTGACTCAGTGCTTATTCTGTTGACCCTCAATGACTAAGTAAACAGGAAAATAACCCCAAAGTTATTATTTTAGGGTTAGTAAAATAACACTAAAACATTATTGGATTTTGGATGACTATTTTTTATTAGTCATTTCTCAGTATTTAAAAAAATTTATAGTTTTGCCCTCACTTATTTTTCCTTTCTCACAAACTCACATCTAATAATGTATTTTATTAGTATAAAATTATATGAATTTTGGCATATGCATAGATTTCATCAGCCAAAAAATTCCTTATTCCTTATGTTGCCCCTTTGAATCAAACCCTCTGCCCCACACCAAATTCCTAGAAACTACTGATATGCTCTCAATTTTTTTTTAATATATAGATCTTATTGATATTTTTACAGAGAGGAAGGGAGAGGGATAGAGAGTTAGTAACATCGAAGAGAGAGAAACATCGATCAGCCACCTCCTACACACTCCCTACTGGGGATGTGCCCACAACCAAGGTACATGCCCTTGAATGAAATCGAACCTGGGACCCTTCCATCTGCAGGCCGACGCTCTATTCACTGAACTAAACTGGTTAGGGCAATGCTCTCAATTTTATATATTTTTAATAATAAAATCAATGCATGCTTATTCTAAAACATTAAAAATAAATACATTAAGCCAGAACCAGTTTGGCTCAGTGGATAGAGCATCAGCCTGCGGACTGAAAGGTCCCAGGTTCGATTCCTGTCAAGGGCATGTATCTTGGTTACGTGCACATTCCCCAGTAGGGGACATGCAGGAAGTGGCTAATTGATGTCTCTTTCTCATTGATGTTTCTAACTCTCTCCCTCTCCCTTCCTCTCTATAAAAAGATCAATACAAATATTTTTTAAAAAATAAATATATTAATATACAAATTTAAAAGCTAATATGTTCCCTTTCTTCTTATCAATCTTATCCCTCTCTAAGCTAATCAACATTAATAGTATAATATGTATTCTTCTATGGCTTTTTCAATGCTCAATTTATAAAAGCAGTTATAAATATATCTAAAGTTACAGAATCTCAATCCTTTTGTTAATGAAACTATTCTATGTAGACTTTACAACTCACTTTTTCAATTATTTTGGTAACATCTCCATTTTAATGTAGAAATCTATTTTATTCTTTTTAATAGCTGCCTATAAATCATTAGCCTTCTGAGGGGATGTTAATCAAATAAATTACATATTAAACAAAAAATATCAATGCCTTTCTTTATAAGGTAAAATTCAGATTCTTTATGTGGACTTCAACTTTCTCCACAACCTGACCTCAACCTGCTTTTTTGACCTTCCATGTGAAGACTTTCATAGAAGAAGCATGGACATGATGGAAGAGAAAGACACAGATGAGGAGGTACAGCATAGGTGAGGAGATTCAAGGTGAGGTACTAAATAAAGGGTAAGAGTTAGATATTTCTGAAAGGTATCAGTAAAGACAGAATTAGAGCACTGAAAGGTGAACAATCCACAGGAATCAAAGACTAGTCTTACTAGTGATCCAAAGAAAGTAATTAGGAAGAAATGGGGAGTGAGATAATAAATCCAGCCTATCAGATGTCAGCAACTGCACAAAGAGGCAGGTCAAAAGAAATTAGGGCCAGAATTATCTGGAAACCCTGGCAGTACTGCCTTCAGGAAACCTTTTGAGAATCTGAACTGCTTCAGACACTTCAGCCCTGTAATTACCAGTGAAAATAGATGAATTTTATTGTCTCAACTGTGCATAAATTCTAATTAACTTTTTAAGCTAAAATGCAAAGTGAAGGATTAAAGATAAAGATAAAATCAAACATCCAATAAAAGTGTGATCCAGAAGCACCAGCAGCACCAGCATCGTTAAAGAGCTTCTTGGGTACAGATCTTGCTCCCCACCCTGGACCTCCAGAGTCAGAATCTGCACTTTAACAGGATCTCTGGGTGAGCTACATGCTCACGACAATTCAAGAAGCACTATATACAGTCTGATTAAAACCATCTTTAAATTCATTTAGAATAGCTAACTTGCCATCCCTTAAGCATCTGATGTGCTCAGTCTATTCTCTGAGCATACTCGCATGCCATTCTCCCCACTACAAAGCCAGAACTCTTTTTTCTCAATTTATGTGGCTCCCATCCTCCTTCAGATCAGAAATTATTTTCTACCTTTTCAGAAAGTCTTCCTTGAATCTTTCATTTAGTCATTGGGCCCTCATCTCAGTAAATTCATAGTATTTCTTTAATATCACTTATTGGCAAAGTCAGCTACTAATTTGTGGTGCTTCCTGTGTTGATAGCTTATATTATTATTTGATGATTTAGATATGTTTTAGACTAACTTTAGGAGACAGCCTACTCATGCTGTTTGACGGTGGTTCCTTCATAGAGTGCCTGGGTTCTATAAAATTCGTGTTAGACTAATATAACAAAACTAAAGCCTGTAAATCTATGTCTACAGCCACAAAGTATACATTACAAAATATGAAATTGGGCACAATTCATAGCCACACAGCTTTGCTAGTTTATGAAGAACATACCAAAAATCTGGTCTCAATTTATGAAATCAAATGATATTTTTATGTTATATGTGTAATTTATTTGTAGCTAGAAACTGTAATACTAATATATTTGCTATCTATCCACTGTTATTATAGCCTCCCTAATTTATCTTAAGCTAGCATCTACTGTACCTTTAGAAAAATTAAAGATTCAGGTTTATTGTTGTTGGTATTGAAGAGCCTGGTGACATAGTACTCTACTATAGTAAATCACCATCTACATAATGTATTAAAGCTGGCAAACAGTCAGATATTAAAATACACTACAAAAAAATGCTATGTACTATTAGCCTTTTTAATTCTTTTTATATATTTCACTAGAGGCCTGATGCATGAAATTTGTGCAAGAGGCTCAGACCTTGCAGCCCTGGCTTCGTCCAGAAGGTCATCTGGAAGGACATCTGGAAGGTCATTTGGCAGTCTGGTCTAGTTAGCATATTATGCTTTTATTATTACAGATTTGAGTGCCTCTTCCATCAAAAGTATTTAATTAAGCATAATATAATGAAAAGACCGAATAGTATGAAATAGCTGACATTTTCTAAATTTAAAAGATCATAAATCAAATTATACACTACAATTTCAAGTACTATTCATTACTCAATACTCATTCTTATTTTTAGACATAAGATTTTAATACCATTCGCACTTTTCATTTCTTGACTTTCTTCCCAGGCAAAAACTTGACATGAGTGTTGTATAATGCTAATCTAATTAATTTAGAGAATTTCAATTTAGGGGATAAAAATTAATGGCTGCTGTTCACATCAAATCCAAAAAATTAACAGAGTATATAAATTACATTATTGATTTTAAAAAGAAAGTAGGAAGAGGAAGAGGCAAAAAAAGAGATCTAACAATTAGGTTATTCTTTACTGACAAGTCCTAGAAGACACTCTCCCTCATACATTATGTTTCCTTCTAAGAAAGTAAATATTTGAACCTGAAACTTCTGGACACTCCGTTAAGTGAACTACTAGGAAGCCACTCTGTGACTTCACTGTTTACTGAGATAGGAAAATAAAAACTTGAACTATGACAAATTCTTTAAAGCTACAGATACCTCTTGAGTCCATTGCAAATGATAATGCAATTGAGAATGATTATTAAATTGTCAATCTAGGGAGGGAACCAAGATGACGGCATAGGTAAACACCTACACTGCTGCCTCACACAACAATTTCAAAACTACAACTAAAAGACAGAACGGACATCATCCAGAACCACAGGAAAGCTGGATGAGTGAAAATTCTACAACTAGAAGGAAAGAGAAGGGCTCACAGAGACCCAGAGGAGCTGCAGAAAGCTGAGGTACAGAGTACCTGGCTGACTCTCTGGTGGGAGGGAGACGGAGACTCCCAATGGCATTGAACCCCTTATCCTACAGCACTGAACCCCAGGTCCAGCCAAAACTCATACGGGGGAGTTTGGACTGTGAAAAGGGAGAAGTGCATGGAAATTTGGGGAGTCACAGGAGGGCAGAAGTCAGGCGGCACACACAGCACTGTGCGCAGAAGACCGACTGCTGATTGTGCCACTGGCTTTCACAAGAGGGCAGGAGACAAAGCATCCCAACTGCATCACTTCTAACTCCACTAAACCCCAGATTTGGGCAAAGTCCTGGGGACCCAGATTCATGTGGTCCTGGAGCACAGGGTAGCCAAAAAGGAAGAATCTAGAGGCACTACGAGAGAGCATGCACGCACACAGGGACCACTCCAGTGATTACCCAGTCACATGAGACTCGGGGGCTGTGGAGGG
>PVJN01029760.1:0-26289 GCA_004026805.1 Lasiurus borealis
CAATCAGAAAGGATGCATGCACCCCTATGTTCATAGCAGCACAGTTTATAATAGCTAAGATTTAGAAACAGCCTAAGTTCCCATCAGCAGATGAGTGGAGTAAAAACTGTGGTACATCTACACAATGGAATACTACGCTGCTATAAAAAAAAGGAACGTTTACCACTTGCAACAGCATGGATGAAACTGGAGAGCATTATGCTAAGCGAAATAAGCCAGTTGTAGAAAGATAAATACCACATAATCTCACTCATATGTGGGATATAATGATCAACATAATTTGATGAACAAGAATAGATCCAGAGCCGAAACCTGTTTGGCTCAGTAGATAGAGCATTGGCCTACGAACTGAAAGTTCTTGGGTTCGATTCCAGTCAAGGGCATGTACCTTGGTTGCGGGCACATCCTCATTGGGGAGCGTGCAAGAGGCAGCTTGATTGATGTTTCTCTCTCATCAATGTTTCTGACTATCTCTCTCCTTTCCTCTCTCTAAAAAATCAATAAAATAAAATAAAAAGAATAGATCCAGAGACAATTGGTAGGGGAGTGAGGGTTAAAGAGCAACCAAAGGACTTGTATGCATGCACATTAGCATACCCAATGCACACAGGCACTAAGACGGTGGGGACTTTCCTGGGGTGGGAATGGTTTGGGAGGGGAGGCGGTCAAGTGGGGGAAAAGAAGACAAATGTAAAACTTTAGACAATAAAAACAAACAAACAAACAAAAAACACACAAGGATCCTATTTAGAAGACCCTAATAGAAAAGAGAAAGAAAGAAAGAAAGAAAGAAAGAAAGAAAGAAAGAAAGAAAGAAAGAAAGGAAGGAAGGAAGGAAGGAAGGAAGGAAGAAAGAAAGGAAGAAAGGGCAAAGGCAGGGACATCAAATCCTTAAATAAGAAAAGTCCCTACATTGCATGCATGTCCTTTGCAAACATGACCCTCTCTCCCTCTCCTCCCCTCTACTCACGGAGTCTTCCTGGCAGCTTGCAGATGCCTCGCTTGCCCAGCAGGTCCACGTGGGCGTCACATCTGGCCTGGGCCTGGGTGCCTGGAGGTGGTGTGGCTGCCGTGGAGCTCACAGGAGAACCGGCCAGTGCTCCCTCCTAGAGAGGAGAAACCCAGGCAGTCTGAAGTGAGCGCTCCGGTGTAGCTCAGCATCTCGAAACCTGTGAAGAACTTTTCCAAAGAGAAGAAGCATCCATCTCTGTGTGTGTCATGGAGGGGGGACCATGTGTATCTTCACTTGATGCCCTTAACATCCTGTGCACAGTGGGCGCTTGAGAAACGCATCTTTCCCAGTCACGCTTTCCCTGCCTTGCCTAACCCACCAGAATGCCGCCCTGGGCCTGACCTGTAAGCTGTTAATCTGGAGGCCCAGTAATACTCAGTGGGAACCTGAGGGGCCAGGATAAAAAGGCCTTAAATCAGGAGTAAACAATGAAATGCTATTTTCAACAGAGGAAAAGACAGCCTGCATTTCTGAACCCTGAAGTCCCAGCAGGGGTGTCTATATCTTTACAATTTTCCAATCGGCCTAGTCCCCATGGATGCTGTGGCTCACTCCTCAGGATGAGAGAATGAAAAGCAGTCCTGGCTAGTTTGGCTCAGTGGCTGGAGCATCGGCCTGTGGACTGAAGGGTCCCAGGTTCAATTCTGGTCAAGGACACATGCCCCAGGTGTGGGCTTAATCCCAGTAGGAAGCTTGCAGAAGGCAGCCAATCAATGATTCTCTCTCATCATTGATGTTTCTCTCTCTCCCTTTCCCTTCCTCTCCGAAATCAATAAAAATATATTTTAAAAGGAAGAAAGAAAGAAAGAAAGAAAGAAAGAAAGAAAGAAAGAAAGAAAGAAAGGAAGGAAGGAAGGAAGAAAGAAAGAAAGAAAGAAAGAAAGAAAGAAAGAAAGAAAGAAAGAAAGAAAGAAAGAAAGAAAGAAAGAAAAAGGAAAGTGGCAGGACTTTGTAGAAACAGGCTCCTTAGGGCTCATGCCCAGTCACGGGTGTTGGCTGGCTCTTAAAAAGTAAAAGTGAAACCAAGTCACTTCTCCCTCTAGGCCCTTCAGGAGGTCACAATCATCTTTGGTGTCTGCTGAAGGCAAGCGGCATAAGAGACTGTGGACCTGAGCCAGCAAAGCAAACTGCAAGCCTTGGTCACTACAGAGGCGGGTTCAACAACGTCTTTAAGGGTAGTTCCCATTCATTTTCGCTGCCCCATCCTGCCCCCCTGGTGCTGTCTCTCAGGTAACCCAGCCTCAGAGGCAGAGGGGCTTGCCAGGTTGGAGGGGGCTCTCGGCCTAGGGCTGGCCCAGGACTTCCACGAAGATCCTAGTCTTCTCCTCCACCCTCTTCCAAGCAAAAGGAAGTCCAGGCCTGGGACCACTGTGGTGGGGAAGGCCCACCGGAGCTGCTGAGTGAGAGCTCAGATAAGGAAATGGGCTTGGAGAGAGGGAGGCAGAGAAGGCCTGGGAGGTGAGAGGGGGCCCAGCTCCCCTGGCACGGTTCTAGGCTCCCAGGGAAATATGGCGAACGGAGAAGCTCTGCCAGAGAGGAGCCCTGGGGTGGCTGCGAGGGCCAGCTGTAAGCTTGCACAGAAATTTGCAGAGACATCACACCAGGGTGATGTAGGGCTGAGGAGAAGGGAAACGGAAGAGCACCCAGAGGAGTGGGGGGCTGAAGGCAAGTGAAGGGCGGTAGGATGGATGGTGAGGGTTGGCAATGTTTTGGAAAGTGAGATTCCGGCCAGGAAAGGAAGGTCTGATAAAATGAGTATGGAAATGAAGTGGTAGAGAGAGGATGGGGCAGGTGGCTCCGAGGGCTGCGTGCGCAGCGCCAGGCTCTTACCTGCATTACAGGGGGAGGCGTGGGAGCCGGGCTGTCCTTCCCAGCGCTCCCCGCCGCGGTGCCGGGCGCTCCCTTCCCCAGTCCCAAACTCGGCTGCAAAACGGAATGCCTCGTGGGAGGAAATCACTTTCCAGACGCGCCGGGTTGTGTGCGCTTGGGTCCGGGGAGCAGGCGCCCGGGGCGCCCGGGTAATCGCTATCCTTCCAGGAAACGAAAATGAAAGAGCGGATCCTGCCTCCACTCCCCCTGGCGGGGCTGGGGGAGGGCAGGGGCGGCCCTCGGTTCCGCAGGAGGCGTCAGTACTGCTCGCATCCTCCGTGGCGGACAGCCTGTGGGCAGCCTGGCCTTGGCTCCCAGGGAGATGAAAGTGGGGTTCTGCGGGATCTGGGGGGCTGAGGGGCCCCTGGTCCTGGGCTGGGGACCAAGGCAGACCAACTTCACATCTGTCTTGTGCGTCTTCTAAGATAGATAGGAAGGAGGGGACCCGCTCCAGCTGTCCATCAAGACGAGGTGCTTCCCCTGGGGGGTGGGTGACTGTCCGCCTGCCATTTGGCTGGCAGAGCCCCAGGCCCTGAGCTGGCGTGGGGCTTCCTGACCAGGACCTCAGAGCTCAGCCGACCAACTGGCACCTATCCCCAGGCCTATGGCTGGTGGGGACGGGGAGGTGATGTGCACCTGCCTCAGCTCCCTCCGTCCTGAGGGAAAACAGAGAGGTGGTAAGCACTAAAGCAAACCAATATCCCCGGGAAGAAAAGGAGGGAAGAAGCCTTAACAACCTCTGCTGACCGCCTGAGGGTGGGTGCTGTGGTACGAAGTAGGCTTAGCACCCCGTGGCGCATGGCGTGAGCTCCTATCCTAGCGCCAGTAAGAACAAGGCTGGAATACAAAGGAGCATGAGCAAAGGATGTGATGGGCAGTCCACAGGAAACCAAAAAAAGATGTGCAGATTCACTCGTTAATAAAAGCCGTGCAGGTTAAAGCTTCTCTGAGATACCATTTCCACCCATTAACTTAAAAATCCAAAAGTTTAATAGCATCATCTGCTGGAGAGGCTCAGGCACTCCTCTGGAGGTACGGAGTGGCCCCACCCCATGCAGGCAGTGGCAGGATCCAGCACAGTTACAAGTGCATCTTCCTTCACCTCGCACCCCATCACCGAGGAATTGCACACTGTGTGTGTGTGTGTGTGGTGTATGTGGTATGTGTGGTGTGTGTGTGTGTGTGTGTGTGTGTGTGTGTGTGTGTGGTATATGTGTGGTGTGTGTGTGGTGTATGTGGTGTGTGTGGTGTGTGTGTGGTGTATGTGGTGTGTGTGATGTATGTGGTATGTGTGGTATGTGTGTGTGTGTGGTGTATGTGGTGTGTGTGGTGTATGTGGTATGTGTGGTGTGTTTGTGGGTGTGTGTGGTGTGGGGGGGTGTGTGTATGGTGTGTGTGGTGTGTGTGTGGTGTGTGTGTGTGATGTGTGTGTACTGTGTGTATGGTATCTGAAAGAATGTGTAGCAAACAAACAATTGAGATTCAAGATAGAAAATAAGAGAAAGGGTTTTCATTGCAAACTTTTTAATATCGTTTTCATGTTTAATCATCTGATTACATACCTCTTCAGAATAGTAAAAAAAATGTTCAGGATCTGTTCCATATCAGCAAGCCAAAACCGCAATGATGATGGAAAAAGTAGGTGCTGCTTGAGGCAGTCTAAAAAAATGGGGGTGTTTCCCTTCAGAAGGACAAAGTGGATGTTGCATAAGATCTAAAGTATATAGCCCTGGCTAGTTTGGCTCAGTGGATAGAGTGTCAGCCTGCAGACTGAGGGGCCCAGGTTCGATTCTGGTCAAAGCATATGCATGGGTTGTGGGCTCCATTCCCAGTAGGGGACATACAGGAGGCAGCCAATCAATGATCATCACATTGATGTTCCTATCTCTCCTTCTCCCTTCCTCCGTGAATTAATAAAATTTACTTTTTTAAAATAAAAAGTAAAGTCTATGAAATTATTAATCCAGGTGAGTAGGAATAAGTGGAATCCCTTCCTCATAAAAGACATATGCAAAGATGTTTCATGCTCAATAAAATAACAACGTTTATTTCATTTTTAAATAACAAAGAACTCAAACATATACAGAACTTATAATTTATAACAACAACTTCCTTAATACCCGTAATGCTTCTAACAGTGGGGAGACAGAAAGGAATGAGAAGAACGGGGCGCTGAGGATCTGGACGGGGCACCCAGAGTAGGGCCAACAGTGGCTGGGGTACCCAGGGAGGGCCCAGGAGAAGCGTCCATTTCTGTGACCTCTGGTTTGAGGACGAGGCTCAGGTTCCCTCCGGGAACGAGATGTTCCAGAACCCTCAGAGTGCCTCCTGAGTGTGCCTTCGGCTCTCCCACGAGGCAAGGCACTGGCAGACACCACACAGCAGTTGCTCTGAACAGACAAATGGTCAGTGAGCCTGCAGCTCTCCAGTGAAGCTGCATAAACCAACAGCGACGGGTAAAAACAGAGGGAGCGGAGGAGGGTCTTCCTCCCAACTGTGCAGGGACTCATTCTCAGCGCAGGAGGTCAGCAGAGCTTGGCATGTAAGTTCTTCTTACATCCAATGGTTGTTCCAGAGAAAGCGCAGCAGCGCGTGACCTCCCGCATGGAAAACCACGACAATGTGAGCCATTGCTTCTCTGCCTTCCCGCTGAAGATTCTGTTTAAAGAGAGAGATTTTTGTTTGTTTGTTTAAGGCAATAGGATAATCCAAAGTGGGAAATTCAGTATTAATATTAATTCAATAAATACCAAGAGCCCGCTTTATAAAGTGTACTAGCTGGAGGAGACTATCTTGGGGGTGAGTGATGCCCATGCCCTCCGCACCACTCAGGAGTGCTCCCCTCCATCTGTTCTCCCATTTTAACTCCCAGCAAATAGTGACCCTCTTTTCAGGGCTGATATTCACCTCCTCTGGCTTCCTAGGGCACTTTCTTCATCCTCACAGAGAAGCAAGGAAGCTTGCTTTGGGGTTGGAAGAACTGATGAGACTCAGATTTGTATAAACCCTTAACACACCTCATTCCCCTCCTTACTTTATTTTTTTCCAAAATGTTTATGACTGCCTGATAAGCTATATACTTTATTTATTTATTACTTGACTCCCTTGAAAATATAAGCTCCCTGATCTCATCCCTGTGTCTGTCTTGGTCTCGGCCCTGTCTGCAGTTCGGTACCTGTTAGCTAATTGAATGAATGAATGATACCAGGATAAATCATTAATGGCAGGTTAAGGACTTTAGACTTTGCCTTGTCAGTATCAGGGAACCACTAAAGGATTTTTCTCTTTTATAATTTATATCTGTTAAGAAGATGAATGAATTTCCTTCGAGCCAGGCAGACAAGAAAATGTGCACTGAGCCAGATGCTGGGATAGGTGACCAGGTCTCTCTGAACCTCAGCTGCTTCTCTGAAACACCTGAACCACGAATTGATAGGGTTCCTGTGAGAGTTAAATGGAAGGAAAAACTGTTTTCCCTCTGCCCTCTGAGAGTGTTTTCAAAGAGTACCTGGAAGAAATCTTATATAATAAAACGCTAATATGCAAATCGACCAAACAGCAGAACAACCCGTTGCTATGATACACACTAACCACCAGGGAGCAGATGCTCAATGCAGGAGCTAGCCCCTGGTGGTCAGCACCGCTCAGCCAAAAGCCAGGCTCACGACTGGTGAGTGCAGCAGCAGTGGTGGAAGCCTCTCCTACCTCCTTAGCAGCGCTAAGGACCCTTGGGGAGTGGGCCTAAGCCAGCAGTCATACATCCCCTGAGGGGTCTCAGACTGCAAGAGGGCACAGGCTGGGCTGAAGGACTCCTCCCACCCCCCAGTGCATGAATGACATTCCCTGGTCCTCTAGTTGTTTAATAAATTTTAGTTTCCCTCCCTGCTTCCTATCAAACTAAGACATTTCCTATGCATTACTGTATTAGTAAGGGTCCCAGAGAAAATGAGTGGCATCTCAAATTAGAATAATTGAGGGTGGTTTAAATAAGGAGATGATCTACACAGTGGGTAGGGGCCACAGCGGGTAAAAGGGGCGGTACAGTACCAAGGGCTGGCAACCATAGTGTTGGTGCCACTCATAGGCCTATAGGGACATGGAGGGTGAGTTTCTAAAACCAAGAAGGGAAGAGTCCTTCCTGTAGAGAAACATTTAATATCCTAAAAGTGATGGGAAGACTATTATAAAATATACTTTATATCTAGGAAAACAATATGTTGTGGATTAAAAAAAAAAAACAGTTTCTTGAATTAAAACCCTATATAACTCAATAGCAAAATATGTTATTTTGAGATCAGGCCTAAAAATACAGAGTGCTTGTTGGTGGAAAGAACAAGAGAACAGATGTGTGGCAGTTCAAGGGCAGTCGGTTGGTTCAACAGACAAAGCATGGCCTGCTGAGCTTCTTACTCAATGTTCCGAAGGCAGAATGAAAGTTTCTTTAAATATATCAAAAGCAGGAAGGGACCTGGCGAGTCAGTGTGACCACTTGATCGAACAGAGTACAAAAAGTGAATGAATAATGACTATCCATAAAAGAAATGAAATTCTGTTGAAGTTGCTGGATTTAGGCCTGGAAGCAGCAGAGTAAAGCCTTCAGCATGTTAGAACCAAACTTAGAAGACATTTCTAAAATTATTTTAACAATACGATGTGGTCTATTTAAAAGTGTTCTAAAATGCAATTTTGTGGTACAGGACAGGAGATCATTAAAGGTCTAGGTCAAAGCCCGCTTTGTAAAATCCTGCAAGAAGAGCTAGGGCAGGCAGAAGGATAGAATATAGATCGATGGAAGAGAACTGAGAGTCCAGAGATAAAGCCCCCATTTACCGGCCATTGATTTCAACATGAGTGCCAGGGAAAGAATAGTCTTCAACAACCAGTACTGGGATGACTGGATGCCCGAATGCAAAAGATTAAAGATGGATTTTTAGCTCATGCCATATACAAAAGTTAACTCTTAATAGATCAGAGACCTAAATTTAAGAGCTAAAACTAAAAATCTCTTAGAAGAAAACATGGGTGTAAATCTTCATGACTTTAGATTAGACAATGATTTTTCAGACAAGATGCCAAAAACACTAGAAATGAAAGAAAATTGAACTTCCTCAAATTAAAACTTTTGTTTTTCAAAGAATACCACCCAGGAAGTGGAAAGACAGCCTACAGACTAGGACAGCAGTCAGCAAACTCATTAGTCAACAGAGCCAAATATCAACAGTACAATGACTGAATTTCTTTTGAGAGCCAAATTTTTTTAACTTAAACTTCTTCTAATGCCACTTCTTCAAAATAGACTCACCCAGGCCGTGGTATTTTGTGGAAGAGCCACACTCAAGGGACTACACTCGAGAGCCACAGTTTGCCGACCACGGGACTAGGAGAAAACATTTGCAAATAGTATTTCTTATAAGGAATTTACATCTAGAATGAATACTAGTAAAGAACTCCTACCATTCGATAATAAGAGACAAATAACACAATTTCTTAAATGGGCAAAGGATCTGAATAAACATTTCTCCAAAGAGATACACAAATGACCAATATACACTTGAAAAGATACACAACATTAGCCAGCAGGGAAGTGCAAATCAACACCAGAATGAGACAACTCCACAGGCTGGCCATAAACAAAATGACAGTTAATAACAAGTGTTGAGGAGGACGAGGAGAGACTGGAACCTGTGCACTGCTCCTGGGAATGTAAAATAGGTCAGTCACTTTGGGAAACAGTCTGGAGGTTCCTCCAACATTTAAACAGAATTCTCATCTAGCACAGCAATTCCACACCTAGGAATGTACCCAAAAGAACTGAAAACATATTCTACACAAAAACACACATGTTCATAGCATCATTCTTCATAATAACCCAAAAGTGAAAACAACCCAAATATCCATCCCCGCGTGACTAAATAAGCACAATGTGATCTGCACAGACAATGGAGTATTATTCAGCAATAAAAAGAAACGAAGTACTGACATGTGCTACACATAAAACAGAAAGAAAAGCTGGGGCCGTTCAGTGTTGATTATGCAGCTGCAAAGGCAACTTTAAGACTTACAAGTAAATTACAAAAGGTAAAGAAAATGAGGCAAAGTGGAAAAGGAGGTTTATTGTGTCCTACCCTGGTCTCTCCTATTCAGAGAAAAATATTAGCAGGACCCAGGAGTGTTCAAAATTAGCTGATCAAGAAGTAGGAAAGTTAAACTAAGGAATTTCCTAGGAAGAAAAGTGAAAACGTTCCTACAGAAGAAACTAGCCTAGAAGGGAGATGACAAATAGCATGGGTATGCTGTAAGAAGAGACACGCAGTAAAGAGATATTCAACTCCAAATCCTGGGAAAGCAAAGGCAAAAGACAGGTTCATTTTTTGGTTTAGATAACATTAATTGGCCATTTTCTATGGGCCAGGCTCTGTTCTAAGTGACTTACATAGATTCTCTCATTTAATTTTCACAACAGCCATATGTATGAGGCAGGTGCTGACATGATCTCCAGATTACAGAGGAGACACAGTGAATAGTGGTGAGCCATACTTTGGATCCAGTACTGGGACCCTAAAACCAGCACTTTAACCCCTTAGACCACAGTTGAAGGTTTGGTGAGCAAGAGGTCCATGTGAGTATCCCTCCTATGTACATTAAGCTTCTGGTGTGGTACTGGGACACAACTGTCCTGTGAGGCCAGAGAGTGAGGCTGTGGGGTGAGGTCTTCTCTGAAAGAGGACCTACACAGGAAATGGATGGAGGTCGGAAGGCACTCACCCTCTCTCTGCGCCTCAGGCTCTTGGGTCCAGATGTAAAAAAGAGGTGACTCCTGGGAGGAAATGGGGGAAAGAAGTAGAGACAATATTGGGGTGGTGCATGTGTTTTGGAACCAACAGACGTAGTTCAGGTCCTAATTCTGAGACTTACCCACTGTGTAACCTAGGAGAAGTTACTTGACTTCTGGTCATCAATTTCCTCATTTGAAATGTGAGAACAGTAATAACCCTAGCTTTGTTGGTGTTTGTAAGAATAGAATAAAACAATACAGCCCTGGCCAGTGTGGCTCAGATGGTGGGGCATTGTCTCATGCACCCAAAAGTTGTAGGTTCAATTTCTACCCAGGACACATGCCTGGATTATAGGCTGGATCCCCAGTAAGGGCTTGGTGGGAGGCAGCCAATGCTTCTCTTCTCTTCTCTTCTCTTCTCTTCTCTTCTCTTCTCTTCTCTTCTCTTCTCTTCTTCTTCTTCTTCTTCTTCTTCTTCTTCTTCTTCTTCTTCTTCTCTCTCTCTCTCTCTCTCTCTCTCTCTCTCTCTCTCTCTCTCCCTTCCTCTCTCTTGAAATCAATAAAAACATATTTAATAAATAAGTGAAACTGTTAGCATGGTCCCTGGCAAACAGCAAGCCCTCAATAAGCATTAGTTATTGTTACATAGCTTTATCCTCCAAATAGAGTTGAGCTGGGAGCACGTATTTTTGATCCTGTGAGTCCAGGGAGAAAGCAGCACTTTGTAATCCAAATTCTTATCTCGAGCTTCATTCTCTCCTCTAACTCCAGAATGGTTCTTACAACTCCTGCACCTCTTTACAACGTCTCAATATGCATGTCCACTAGGAATGTCAGACTCGCGTGTCCCAAATCGAACTGTGTATTTCCCCCCAAAACCTATTCTTCAGTTTCCTCCATCTCAGTAAACGGTGCTATCACTCACTGATCCATCCAGAGGCTCGGGCCCAAACCACTGAAGTATGTGTTCCTTTCCTCTCCCTCCGCACACCCAGTTCATCAGCCAATCCTGCCAGGTTCTACTTCTAAATGCATCCTGAGTGACTGATCGTTTCTTGCCACCTCCACTGCTGTACGCTGGCCCCAGCCTGTGGGGGCTCCTCTGCCTTTCTGGCCCCCACAGCGCACTCTGCAGGGAGGCCAAGTCCCAGACCTCACTCACTCCAGCCATTCTGGCCTCCTTACTGTTCCTTGAGCCTGTTCCTGTCAGAAGGGCTTTGTGCTCGCTGTTCCCTCTGCCTGGAACACTCCCCCAACGTAGTCCCATGCCTTCGTCCCTCACTTCCAGTCTCTGCTCAAACATCACCTCCCCAGAGATACCGCCTTCCCCGATTGCCCACCAGGTCAGTCTCCATCACTATCTTCCAGCGCTGCTTCTAGTCCGCTGCCTTGTGTCTCCCTCCTAGAATGAGATCTGAGAGAGCAGGCTCATCAGCCTTGCTCTCTGCTCTAGCCACCAACGCCTGCAGCTGAGCCTGGCGTACAGTAGGTGTCCAATACATTTTTGCCGTAATGAAATTGGTCTATCAAATGGCTTATTTGACTGTTTATGTTTATTTCATCTTTGTTTCCTTCTTGCTTTTAGTCGTGTTGTTGTTGGGGCCTGCCATTCATGTTTTGTCTCAGAGTGTTTTATTTGAGGGAAGAGCTGTCCACTGTCCACATTTGGACCAGAACATGAAAGAAGACATGGCGCTCCCTGAGCCAGTGCAGTGGCAGCGGCAGTGATGAGTAGAATCGTCAGAGGAGAGGTGAAGCGAAGAGGAAGAAGTTGGGCCCGAGGGGCAACCACCCTTCCTAGCCCAGAGCCCACCCGGTCATTCTCTCTCTGCTGCCAACTCCAGGTGGTTCTGAGGAAAACTACATTGGCTGTGAATTTCATTACCCCTAAGATTTCAAATAGCAATCATTATTCTTTCCTGTTTGCCCTTAATACCTCTTATAATCAAGAGAAACTAAGAGATCAGTGAGAGTGAGGCTTATTGATCATACCTCGGGGTTGGTTCAGGAGGATTAGTACAGTCTAAGCCAGAGGTTGTCCTACCTGACTGAGCATTCAATTTACAAGGGGAGCTTTTAAAATGCCTGGTGTCCAGGCCCACTCATGCCAATTAAATCAGAATCTCTCAAGGTGGGGCCTAGGCATCTGTAAATCTTTTATATATATACATACACACTAGGGGCCCAGTGCACAAATTGGTACACCTTGAAAGGAACTGTAGGCCTTGAGGCTGCAGTAAGTACAGGGGTGGGTCTCGGCCCATACTGTGTCCCCGCCCAACCCCCTGACTGCTAGCAGCTCCACTCCTGCCGCCGCCACTCCCACATGCTGATGACGCCAGTCCCACTCACACCAGCTGAAGACGCAGAGCGATTAGGGCTGGAGCCAGCAAGAGGTGCAAGTGGGGCCGGTGCTGTCAGTGGGTGTGAGTAGCAGCTGCTGCTCTGATCACCCCTCAGGAGCAGGGGGAGGTGGAGAACCCCTCAGGGGCAATCAGGGCCAGCAGCTGCCATTCAAACCACTGATGGCATTGAGTGATTGGGACTGGTGCTGGGCATCAGCAGTTTGTGTGAGCAGCGACTCCAGCGCCAGCTGCAGGTACAAGCAAGGCTGACACTGGCAATAGGTGTGAGCAGGGCCAATGCCTGCAATAGGTGTGAGCACTGGGCAGGACCACGGCATGTGGAAGCAAAGAATTTTCAGTAACCACTAAAGGCTTGCCCTGATGACCGTGACTGGTGCCCCACCTTGGTCTAGCACCCCTGCTCACCTGCTCCACCATTCTGCCATGGCCAATGCCCACCATATTTTGCACACACACCCTGGTGGTCAGTGAATGTCATAGCAACCCGTGGTTCAGTTGTTCGGTTGTTCTACTGTTCGGTCTATTTGCATATTAGCCTTTTATTACATAGGATTTTAAAATATTTGTATTGATTTCAGAGAGGAAGGGAGAGGGAAAGATAGAAACATCAATGATGAGAGAGAATCTCTGATTGGATCCCTTCTGGGGATCAAGACCACAACCCATGCATGTGCCCTGGCTGGGAATTGAACCATGACCTCCTGGTTCCTAAGTCAATACTCAACCACTGAACCACCCAGTCAGGCTGGCATCTGTAATTCTTAAGATTCCATTAGGTGATTCTAAAAGGCATCCTAGTTTAAGGGTGTGAAGTCAAGTCTCTCACATGATAATGTGCACACAAATTCCTGTGCAAAAACTTAGATGGTGCCCTGGCCAGTGTGCTCAGTGGTTAGAATGTTGGCCTGTGCACCAAAGGGTTATGGGTTCTATTCTTGATCAAGGACACATACATTGGTTGCGGGTTCACTCCTCGCCCCTATTTGAGATACTTATGGGATGCAACCAGTCAATGTGTCTCTCTCACATCAATGTTTCTTTCTCTATCTCCTCCCCTCCCCCCCCCCATTCTACTCTCTCTGAAAAACAATGGAAAAAGATATCCTCAGATAAAGATTAACAACAACAAAAAGAAAGATGGCGATTCCAGCATACGGGCTGGAATTTTGCACATATGGCCGGCTGCAAACTGATACTGAGGCTCCTAGTCCATGGACCACAGTTTGAGCAGCAAGTGTGAGGTCAAATACTGACCTTGAGGCAGATTCACAATTTTGAGGATGAATGCTTGGTAATCCAGACATTACTTATCTATGTGTTCTGCTAATTCCTGGGCAGCCCAGCCACTTAGCAGCCATTGTTCTGCCTGCTCTTTCTCCTTCCTGCTGGCCTTCCTGGAGAAACAGAAGCCTCACCTCTTGAGCCATCCAGTGATCAACGCTGTCACCAATGTTCTTCAGCTGCATGGCCAACTGGTGGATTGTTTCCTCCTGAAGATGGTTCTGGCCAAGGCTATTTTCCTTGGGCTGAGAAGGTGAATTGTGATCTGCATTAAGAGAAGAGAGTTCAAAAGAGATACTCCATTAACTGTCTGTGAAATTACTCACCACCGGTTACTAAAAATCATCTTAGACAATGAGAGGGATGAAAACCCATCATCATAATGATTATCAAAAAACATGCCCTGGCCAGTGTGCTAAGTGATTAGAGTGTTGGCCCATGCATCAAAGGATCACGGGTTCAATTGAAATAGCTCAGTTCTGTTCAATAGAAATATAAGTCAAACTATTCATTAATTTTTAATTTTCTAGTGGTAAAATCAGATACAATTAATTAGTAATATATTTTATTTAAGCCAATACATCCAAAATATTACCATTACAACATATAATCAACATAAAATTATAAATATGTTTTGCATTCTTTTTATTATACGTTTGAAATGTAGTATTAATTTATTCTTACAACACATCTGAATTCAGAAGCTAACTTTTCATTGGAAAACCTTGATCTGCGTTTAGATTTTATGAAGTTCACATTTTTAAAAGTAGGTTCATATATACAACTTGTCCCAAACACTCTTGAAAGTTTATCAAAAATTAAATCAAGTACCAGTTTTTTTTAATTAAATAAAAGTAAATAAAACTTAAAATTTAGTTCCTTAATGGCACTGCCTACATTTCATGTGCTCAAAAAACAAATCTGATTAGTAGTCACTGTATGGGATAGGTCTGGATCTTCACAATTTTTATATAAAGTAGATTTCCCTTTTTTTTACCCATGATCCTTGAATGAGCTCTTCCAAACTCTATTTGCTTCCAGCAACCAATGGGTGTTTTTAGGCAGCATTATGAGAAAACTACTGTGCTGGATGCTCTGGGGAACTTATCCTATATAATAAAAGTGTAGTATGTAAATTGTCCCTTTAACCAGTAGGATCCTCTTGGAGTTTGATCATGGGGTGAGGCCGACTGGGGGGAGGGAGGGAGGCCCCAGATGGCAGCTGGCAGCCACTAGGGATCCTACCAGTGCAAAAATTTTGTGCACTGGGCCCGAGTGAAAAATAAAAAGGCAAGGTTTCTGTCCTGAAGTTGCTCACAACACACTGGTTAGGGATGAAACAATTTCCAAGTGCTTTAAGACAGAGAAGGAAATAAACCTGGGCTAAAGTAGACACAAGAATGGCTTCATAAGTACAGTGAGTTTTGCATTAAACATTTTTTTGTTCCAGTAAAATTTGAGGACTTTGATTTTTCAGAGAATAAGCCCTGTCTTCAAAAAGTAGGAGAGATACACTACAGTTCTTGTTATAGTAAGAACAGGATCTGTAGCCCAGCCAGTGTGCTCAGAGGTTGAGCTTCAACCAGTAGATTATGGTTCAATTCCCACTCAGGGCACATGTCTGGATTGTGCGCTCGATCCACAGTAGGGAAATGCAAGAGGCAGCCGATCAATGATTCTCTCTCATCATTGATGTTTTCATCTCTCTCTCCCTTTCCCTTCTCTGAAATCAATAAAAATATATTTATAAAAATAAAAGAATAGGTTCTATACAGAGGTCAGGGAAGACATCCCAATGTACATGATATCAGAAGGACAAAGGGTAAATAGGCATTAGAATTAGCCAGGGAAAAAGAGAAAGGTGGGGGCCAGAGCCACCTGGGAGGGAGTGACGAGTGACACGCAGAAAATTCCAGGCAGAGGATCACATGGGCAACATGGGTTGACAGACAGTGAGGTTTTGTGCATAGACTCTAAGTAGCACTATTGGCAGGGAGTGATGGGAAACAAAGCAAATAGTGTCAGCAAAAGCAAACTCATGAAGGCACAGTAAGAGGTTTGAACTGTGTTCAGTAGAGCAAGAGCCCCCTGAAGGGTTTTAAGCAGGAAATTATATGATCAGATTTGTTTGCTAGCTATTTCTTCCTGCGGTCAGAGTGGAGAATGGTAAGACTAGCAGGGAGTGTGTTTAGAAGCAAGTATAAAGTCCTGAGAAGAACTGATACAGTGTTGCCTGCAGTGACACCTTACCACAGGACAGACCATACATGCATGACTTTACTAATTGCTCTCTCACAATGGCACTGGGAGGTCATTTTTCACCCCCACATTCCTGCTGAGAGAGTTCTGGTGTACAGAGTGCACCTCAATCTTGGCTCCACCTTGGAATCCTTGACGGAGGTGAGGGAGGGTGCTTTTAAAACTCCCAAGTGCTCAAGCCTCAGTCCATTCCAATGAAATCACTGTCCTGGGAGTTGGACCAAGTATCGGTATTCTTTTTCAAGGTTCCCATTTGCAGCCAAGTTTGAAGAGCAGTGGCTTAGAAAATGGTTGAAGTAGCTTGTCTAAGGATGGAAAGTCAATATGAGTGTGAAAGGCAGAATTTAAATCCAGGTATGAACTAAAGCAATACTAACAGGGATGAAATGGTGAGAACAGTTCTTATAAACATTTAGGAAGCATAATCATCTGGAATTTAGTAATAAATGATAAGAGAAAGATGAGGGAAACTCCCACTTTTCTAGCTCTGCAAACTGGAAGGATGATGGCACATCAGCCTATACAGAGAATGGGGAGCACAGACATGGAAGGCAGAGGAGGTGCGTAGGAAGGAAAAAAACAAATGTTGAGTTCATTCATAAATTGAAGGCACCTAGAGGACATCTGAGCAGGCATCGTCCTCTCTCTCCTTTTCAGCTTCCTCTCTGTTCCATGTAGACTCAGAGTGCGCAGTGGAATTGGAATGCCACAGGATTATGTTGGGTCCAGAATAAGTCAAAGTCATTTGCAAATGAAAATTATGAAGGGGAAGGAGAGGTAGGGAAAACTGGCTGATAGAAATAGAGCAGATACTCAGAAAGAACCAAGATTCAGAAAAAGAAAGGAGGGAAGGTCCTCACAGCTGCCTCAGGGTTCAGAATCTGAACTCTCCAAGTTCAGTTCTTTTTCATAAGCATCCTCACCAGAAAGCACAGCTTTCTGAAGGTGACTAGAATAGGTGTCTCTTCCCTGCAACCAAACAAATAATCATAAATACTATATTAATTATCATTGTCCAGACTGCCCAATGTTGATAAAATTGTGTAGGCTATAAATCAACCTCAAAACAGACTCTGCAAATGAAATTTAAAAATTAAATTCCTAATAATACAGTGTCTTGTATTTTTGGTTCTGATCATTAGTCCATTCCTAACATAAGTTGAATGCAAATGGGTTGAGCTCTGTTATGCTTAGTCTACACATAGTAGTATTTGCTGACTAACAAGATTTGGTGTGCCTGTCCTGCCACCATACTCTAAGAAATATTATAACAGCAATAAATCATTAAATCAAAGCTCTAAAGTGATCATATATTGAAACAGAAGTCTTGTGATAAGATCATTAAAATGGATGAAATAAAAAAAGCAAAATTTTGTATTTGTTTCCAAATAGTGAATTTTTAATATCCAGAGGGAGTGGATTGCTAGAAAGTTGTGTGAATCTATATGTATATGCATACAAAGGTCTGAAAATAAAACCATAGTCCAAATGGTCAAGTCGGGAATTTGGAAAAATCTCATGATTAATCATTTTGTAAGAATACTGGTAATTCCTTCATAAAATAAAATAAACCTAAAAAAAATGTATTGAACTTTAAAAAATATTGTTGAGCCAAAACCAGTTTGGCTCAACGGATAGAGTGTGAGCCTACGGACTGAAAGGTCCCAGGTTCGATTCCGGTCAAGGGCACCTATTTTGGTTGCAGGCACATCCCTAGTAGAGGGTGTGCAGGAGGCAGCTGATCGATGTTTCTCTCTCAATGATGTTTCTAACTCTCTATCTCTCTCCCTTCCTCTCTGTAAAAAATCAATAAAATATATTTAAAAAAAAAAATATATATATATATATATATATATATTGTTGTACATTGAGAATCCTAACTGTGACGCAACTGTCCCTTCAGTTGCATCTAGGAAAACTTTTCAGCAAACATGCTCTTAAGGTTTATTAAGTCCTTTTCCACTGCCAGATTATAATACTAGTAATGTATTGTAATGTTTAATTTATTTTATGAAGGAATTACCAGTATTCTTACAATGAATGTTTTGTTTTCTCATAGGGTGGCCATCCTTTTATACTCTTGATTGTGTTTGCAGCTGGTGTGGCTCAGTGGTTGAGCGTCAACTTATGAACCAGGAGGTCACAGTTTGATTCCCAGTCAGGGCATATGCCTGGGTCTCAAGCTCCACCTCTGTTAGGGAACATCATTGATGTTTCTCTCTCTCTCTCTCTCTCTCTCTCTCTCTCTCTCTCTCTCTCTCTCTTTCTGAAATCAATGAAAAAATATTTTTTTCAAAAAGAGAGAGAGAGATCTAGGGACTTCTGGCTCAAGTCCAAGACAAGCAGTGGCCATTCCATTTCTCCTAATCCCTCCAAAACTCCACCAAATAGTAAAAAAGAATGAAAACACAAAAATGAAGAGAATGGAAGGCTAAGTCAACAGCAGATGAGAGATCTATACGTGTTTGTGAAAGGCAGAGGGATATGAGAGAAAATATGGTCAAATGAGCCAGGCCAAGGAAGCACCAAGAACCTACCCCAGAGGATCTGGAGGCTGGAAGTGGGTCTACCCACCAAGACCGAGAGGCTAGAGAGGGAGACATGCCATTCACTGGAGTTCTGATGGGGATCAACTGCACCACGTGGTCCCCACGACACCCAGCACAGATATCAGGCAATCAATCAAACCCAGACCACTCTTTTCTAGTGGGAGAGATCAAATCTTATGGAGGAAGCTTCTTTATGAACACTGGTACCTCAGATTACATGTCTCTTTGTTCTGGTATTTGAGGAACCTGAGGCCAGAAAGCTAGCCCCCTAACTCATCTCCCCAAAACTTTTCTTCCCCAACTCAGAGCCCTCCTGTGCATGTGCCCGCTCACCTGGGAGCCTGGAGAGGCATAGGCACAGCAGTAAATTCTGAAGCCAGATCACTTGGGTTCAAATGTAAAATCCACTACATGTAAAACTAGATGACTGGCGCAAGTTATTTAATCTCTCTAAGCCTCAGTTTTAACTGTAAAATGTGAATAGTAATGTGTTATTTCATCAATTCTACGGTTTTTTTAATGCCTCCAAAATCAGAATATGATTTATAACATGTGATATATCATATTTTAACTTTTTAGTAGTAAACAAAATAATAGTACATTTTACAATTGCTGAAAAATTAAACTTAATGAAAAACCATGGTAACTACCTATTGAGGGGTTGTTGAGATGACTGAGTTGATGTGGTTGCCTGTAGAGGACAGTGCTGGGAGCCTGGACAGTGTATAAATGTTAGCTATTGTCCCACCCGGGAAAACAGTGCTGCTCATAGAGCAGCAGACAAAAACCTCACCAGCTTCCC
Source organism: Lasiurus borealis (assembly GCA_004026805.1). NCBI lineage: Eukaryota > Metazoa > Chordata > Mammalia > Chiroptera > Vespertilionidae > Lasiurus > Lasiurus borealis. The sequence continues at coordinate 18,914 of PVJN01029760.1, forward strand.
AGTCCATATTTCTTTAAAATAACAAAATATCACCAGGCAATTGATAAGAACCACAGAAAAAGAGATGCCAGATAAACAAATAAAACAGAAATCCTGAAGATTACACACAAAATTCAGGAACAGAAGAGAATGTGTGCAAATTCTAATGTATATGTTTAGAGAGATTTAAGAAAATATCACATCCATGAAACAAAATAGAATGCGCTCAGAAAAAGAATAATCCTAGAGCAGATTCTTTCAGATTTACTATATATAGTTGCCAAAATTAAAAATACAATTGATATGTTGCAAAAATGAAGTCAAGGAAATCACTCAGAAAAAGCCTCAGAAGTTGAGAAATATGAGAGAAAAGACAAGTGACATAGAGTACCAATATGGAAAGGCCAGCATCTGATTCAGAGGCGTTCCAGAAAGAGAGAAAACAGGAAGTTATCAGAACAGCTAGGACAGCCTCCCCGGCCTGAAGGACACCAAACTTCAAATTAAAAAGTCCCATTAAAAAGAAAATCCCCATCCATTTTTTAGGACAAGCAATAGGGAAATAAAAACTTCACCTTTAGAACATATTGAAATATCAAAAGTCCAAGCATAAGGAGTTGCTAAATATCTCCAAAGAAGAACACAGATTGGTTGAGCGGCTGACTTCCCTTCAATAATGCATACTAGAAAGATAGTAAAAATAAAACAATTAATAGCCTCTAAAAATTCTTTTCAAACTAGAATCCTATGCCCAGCTACACTCTCAATAGCATGGCAGATGTGAATAAAGACATTTGCAGATGCACACGGACTCTGAAGGTTTTTCTCCTACACACAATTTCTTAGGAAGTCTTTTGAAGAAGCATTCCAGTAAAGCATAGTAAGCAGAGTGTGACTAAACCAAGAAAAAAAGACGGGAGATTTAGCAAAAGGTGGATCCAACCCATGTGAAGGGGAGTCCCGAGGTGGTAATGGTGCACTAGGCCTAAGGAGCAGCTTAGGCAGGAGCACAGAACAGCCGTGGATGGGCAGCCCCAAGGATGGGAGATTTGAAAGAAGAGACAGTATGGTTGAAAATTTGGGGAAACTACAAAAGCAAAGAGACAATCCAGAAAACAATAAAAGGTCATAGAGGAAGTTTATGGTCCATATGTGAAACAAATTAAAATGTGGCTTACATTTAAACTGAAGGAATTGTTTTTACGTTTTGTTTCTAAAACGATACTCGTCTGTGTTAAATCTCAGCGGCATTTGACCTTGTGAGTAGGCATAATTTTAAGCAATTGCAGTTTAAGTCCCTTGTTTACTGGGAGGTGATTATTCTCAGAGAAAATCATTCCGAGACACAGTCTTTATTGCTGGGAGTCAACACCCCTAGTCCCAGAGCATTAAGAGGATTTGCACGACCTTTTACTTTTGGAATATGATCCAGCAGGTGGACAGAACTGAGGACAAGGGTCTTAGAAGGCCCCCGCCACCCAACTCCCCACATGCGGGACCCTCTGCTTCCAGAATGGAAACTCATTCCTCCCTTTTTCAGAGGCAAACCGTCTCCCCAGACCTCCAGGCATCATGTGGGCCTCTGCTTATAGCTGAGGAAAGTGGTTTCTGTTAGGAGGGCATCTGGGCATTAGCTAGTGCTTCAAATTCAATTACTCTGAATATTTAAATCTTTCAAATACAAAATCAACCGTAGTGGCTCCACCTGGAAGGAGATGCTCTCTCATAATCAAACATTATTAATTCCTAAAAATACCTAACCTGAATAACAATTTCAAAGTAATTTACTTAAATATTGCAGGATTGCTAGTCAATCTCAGGAAGCCCAAGTCTCTTAGCAGGGGCAAACAGATCCTTTAAAGAAGATTGCTGAGGAGAACCAAGATGGTGGCACAGGTGAACACCTAAACTGCTGCCTTGCACAACAATTTAAAAACTACAGCTAAAAGCCAGAACGGACATCATCCAGAACCACAGGAAAGCTGGCTGAGTGGAAATTCTACAACTAGAAGGAAATAGAAGGGCTCATAGAGACTCAGAGGAGCTGCAAAAAGCTGAGGTACAGAGACACGTGTGTGGAGAGGAGAGGCAGCTGAGTGCCTGGCTGGCTTCCTCTAGAGCAGTGATTCTCAACCTTCCTAATGCCGCGACCCTTTAATATAGCTTCTCATGTGGTGGTGACCCCCAACCCTAAAATGATTTCCGTTGCTACTTCATAACTGTAATTTTGCTACTGTTATGAACTGTAATGTAAATATCTGATATGCAGGATGTATTTTCATTGTTACAAATTGAACATATTTAAAGCACAGTGATTAATCACAAAAACAATATGTAATTATATATTGTGAAATATTTATTTCTAATTACAAATAAATAAAATTTTGCTTGAATCGTGTTATAGCATGGGTAACAGTCTCCATATGACAACAGTAAACTACATTGCTACACTTTGCTACACCGAGGAGCGGTCTGTTGGTTCCTAAGACAATGGGAAATAGGTGTTTTCCACTGGTCTTAGGCGACCCCTGTGAAAGGGTCATTCAACCCCCAAAGGGGTCGCGACCCACAGGTTGAGAACCGCTGCTCTAGAACGAGGAATACGGAAACTCCCAACTGCATTGAACCCCAGTTCCAACTGCACTAAACCCCAATTCCAGGCAAGACTCATACGGGGGGAGTCTGGACTGTTGGGAAAAGGGAGTAGTGCATGGAAACTTAGGGGAGCCACAAAAGGCGGTGGTCTGGATGCACACGAGCACAAGTGTGCACACAGAGGGCTGACTGCTGATTGTGCTGCTGACTTTCTCTAATGGGAAAAAGACAGAACCTACCAACTGTGCTGAACTCCAGTTCAGAACCTGGGGACCCAAACTTATACAGGTCCCTGGAGCACACAGAAACTCAGGGGAATCGTGTAAGGCAGAGGTCTGGAGGCACGTGAGTGTGAGTGCACAGAGAGGGCTGCAGTGATTACCGAGGGACACTGAGACCCAGGGGCCATGTAGGACAGGGCTGACGGGAGCCAAGGCTGTCTTCTCTGCCTTGAGACTTCACCCCATTCAAGCTGAACACAGAGGCTTTTGCAAATTTTGCAAGTATTATATCATAAGGCTGACTCCAGCACAGAAGTTCTCCTGGTGTAGACACAGCTGATCCTCACAACCAATTGGCTTGGAGGTCAATTCCCCCCAGTGATACCAACAACAATCAAGACTTAACTACAACAAGGCTGTACACACAGTCCACAAAGGGGTGCACCAAAAGAGTCCACCTCAGGTAACTGGGGAGGCAGAGCTAGTAGGCCATATAGGACACCTAGCACACAAAGCTACTCTACCAACTCAGGGAAGCAGTGAAAATGCGGAGACAAAGGAACAGATCACAAACTAAAGAAATGGAGGAAAACAAACGATTGGATATAGAGTTCAAAACCACAGTTATAAGGTTTTTCAAGAATTTCCTAGAAAAGCCAAAACCGGTTTGACTCAGTGGAGAGAGCATCAGCCTGTGGACTGAAAGGTCACAGGTTCGATTCCAGTCAAGGGCAAATATCCTGGTTTCGGGCACATCCACTGTAGGGGGCGTGCAGAAGGCAGCTGATTGATGTCTCTCTCTCATCGATGTTTCTAACTCTCTTTCCCTCTCCCTTCCTCTCTGTAAAAAATCAATAAGATATATTAAAAAAAATAAAATAAAATAAAATAAAGGTATTTATCTCGAAAAAGAAGAAGAAGAAGGAGGAGGAGGAGGAGGAGGAGGAGGAGGAGGAGGAGGAGAGGAAGAAGAATTTCCTAGAAAAGATGGATAAATTTAGCAAGACCCAAGAGGAGATGAAAAAGGACCAACTAAAAATTAAACATACACTGACTGAAATAAAAAATATTAGACAGAAATCTAACAGCAGACTAGAGGAATGCAAGAACCAAGTCGAAGATTTGAAATACAAAGAAGCAGAAAACACTCAACTAGAAAAGAAAAAAGAAAAAAAAATTTGAAGGTAGTATAAAGGAGCCTTTGGGACAACTTCACACATACCAACATCAGAATTATGGGGGTGCCAGAAGAAGAGAGAGAGCAATATACTGAAAATCTATTTGAAGAAATAATGACTGAAAATTTCCCCCACCTGGTGAAAGAAATAGACTTACAAGTCAGGAAGTACAGAGAACTCCAAACAAAAAGAATCCAAAGAGGACACACCAAGACACATCATAATTAAAATGCCAAGAGCAAAAGACAATGAGAGAATATTAAAAGCAACAAGAGAAAAACAGCTAATTACCTACAAGAGAGCACCCATAAGATTGTCAGCTGATTTCTCAACAGAAACTATGCAGGCCAGAAGAGAGTAGCAAGAAATATTCAGGAGGAGAGAAAATCACGGCGAAGTAGACAGACTCGTCTGGAGCTTTGTCGCTGGGCAGAGGGAGAGAGAGCGGCTGAGAGTCATACTGGGAGTGTTTGTTGGCAAGCTAAGAGTCAGTTATCCTCCAGGAGAAGGTGGGGGACTGCTGGACGGGGCTCTTCCGGCCAGGCAGCCCACTGCCACGGGGTTTTTGTCCACCAGAGCCACCAGCGAGAAAGCAGAGACCGCGCCATCTTGCAGTGGGAGGTGGATGTCTGTGACAGTCTGAAGCCTTCGGCTGGGCACCCATCGAGCAGCCAGGGACCCGGGGACCCAGAACTACGCTCTCCAATCTGCACAGACACACAGTGGAATCAGAGATCCACAGAGCACACGGAAAGGTCAGATTGCGCCTGAGATAAGAGGGAGGTGGATGTCTGCGGAGGTCTGAAAGCTGCAGCTGACAGAGGCACCCACAGAGCAGCCAGGGACCCAGAGCACGGCTTTCCAGGCGGCGCGGACGCGCAGGCGGCGGATTCGGATATCCATGTGGCACGCGCACACGCACAGAAGGGTCAGATTTCACCTGGGTCAGGGTGAGGTCTCCTACCCCCGCACAACAAAGACATGCACACTGTGGAACTGGACTTTGGGAAAGCTGCCTCTGGAGAGGTCCGCAGAGGTGGGCAGGGCGTGATCCCTGAGTGTGGAGGCAAACTCTCTGAGCTGTTGACAGAGGGGAGCTCTGGAAAATGACTCTTTTTTTCTGGGGCAGAGGGACAGTCTGGGAGTTATTACAGTGTCCCAGCTGCAAAACCCCCACAAACTGGCTTTGAGAACCACAGAGTAGCAGGATCTGAGCACAGCCTAGAGAGGTCCTGTGCTTTGTCTCAAAGATCAATTCCGAAACACTGCCACCCAGTGGATGACACACAAATTGACTCTCGAATAACCACAAAAGAATAAAGAGATTAAAAGACCAAAAGGGGAACACAGGGAACTGCAATACCTTCCCTACTGGGAAACAGGAGTGCCAAGCAGAATAATAGTGGAAGTGAAAGACCATTCTATTTTTTTTCTTTTTCGTTTTTTCTTTTCTTTCTTTTTTTAATTTTTTTTTTATTTTTCATTTCCACATATTTTAATTAAAAGACTATTTTTTTTCTTTCCACCTCAATTGATTTTACCTTTTTAATTATTACATTTTTGTTTTAAACTAGTATTATTACTACTAGTACTTTACCTTTTTGGAAAAAAAACAAGTGTCGTTTTGTTTTCTCTTTATTTTATTTCGGGATTAGAGTTCTACATTCTATGTTCATCTTTCCTTTAGCATAATTTTACTCCAACTCAACTCTACCTTTATGCCAACACTTTCCCCCTAACTTTCCCCATTTTGTTGTCTTGTTTCTCTTTCCCTTTCCAACTTTAGATTCTCCCTATTTTTCTCTTTACCTGGTTAAAATTTCACCCCATTTATATATCTAATTTCAAATCCCCACTACAAGTCCACACAAACATCTCTCTTCTTTTCTTCACTAGCCAAAAAGTTGTTTTTTCTCTATGTCCTTTTGTTGCTATTTGCCTGAAAAGTGATTCTATCAATTTTTTGAAATTTTTTTGTGAGATTGTTTTAGTTTATTCTACTTGTTTTATTTTGCTTCTTGCTTGCTTTGTTTTCTACCTCTCTTTTCCCTCACCTCCCTCACTACTAGTTGCTATTTGCAGTTTGCCTTAATCTCTAGGTACTGGTTGCTGGCCTTTACAGGGATTAGTGACTGTTCTATTGGAGTTGTCTCCTGACATCTATATTTTGTTCCTCTTTTCTCTCTTATACACTATCTTTTCTCTCTGACTTTTTTCTCTTCCTCTTTCCTTCTCCTCCTTCTCCTTTTTATTTTCTTATTTTATTTTATTTTACTATTCATTTATTTATCTTTTTTTTTCTCGCTCTCCCAATTTGATTTTGGCATTTCTTTATTTTCTTTTTTCCTCACTTTCCTCTTCTTCTTTCTCTATTTACCCCTAATTTGTCCTTCATTGGTGGTCACCTTATTTGTGATTATTAACATCTTGAATACATTTCTACTCAGTGCCTTGTGAGCTGTACGTGGTCGTGTTGTAGTTTGTGCCTTTCAATCATTGTAGGAGAGAGAACTACATAATCAGACACCCAGAGAAGAAAGACCCTGGGCAGAAAAAGAAGCAGCCCACATAAGACAGAAAGGCAGGTTTCACCAGAAAAGGAAGTAAACTAAATAGAAGCAGAGATAAGCCTGCCAGAGAAAGAGTTCACAGAAATGATCATAAGGTGGATGAAAAGAATGGAAGATAAATTCAACAATATGAGTAAAAGCCAAGAGGAAATGAAGAAGAAGCAAGAAGAAATGCACAAAGAAATAAAAAATGACATCACTGCTTTAAAGAACTCAATAGAAAGCATCAAAACCAGACTAGAAGAAGCAGAGGACTGCATCAGTGAGCTAGAAGACACGATAGGAAAAAATACCCAAGTACAGCAGCTTCTAGAAAAAAAAGTTAAAAAGGAAGAGGAGAGTCTAAGGGAACTTTGGGATAACATGAAACAAAACAACATCCGCATAATTGGGGTCCAAAAAGAGTGGAAATTGAACAAGGATTAGAGAACGTGTTTGAAGAAATAATGACAGAAAATTTCCCCAATATAGGAAAGAAAAAAAACCACACAAATCAAAGAAGCTCACAGAGTCCCAAGCAAAATGAACCCCAACAAACCGACACCAAGGCACATTATAATTAAATTGGCAAACACCGACGACGAAGTAAGAATCTTAAAAGCAGCCAGAGAGAAAGAGAAAGTTACCTACAAAGGAACCCCCATAAGACTAGCTACTGACTTCTCAACAGAAACTCGTCAGGCCAGAAGGGAATGGAATGAAATATACAAAGTCATGCAAAGGAAGGGTCTGAATCCAAGAATACTGTACCCTGCAAGACTCTCAATCAAAATTGAAGGTGAAATCAAAAGCTTCACAGACAAAAAAGGACTAAGGGAATATATTACCACCAA